>JAUEJL010137314.1:0-10958 GCA_032274825.1 Drosophyllum lusitanicum | reverse complement strand
GGTACCATCAAGAAATGACCACGAGAACGGGTGGCTCAGGTCGCCGGAAACTCGTCGGCGGCGGCGGCGACACCGCCTTGTCGACGCCGGACACTCATCATCGCCATAAAACTAGAGTAGGGTCAATCGCAACGGTGGACAACAATTAGGGTTCCATCGACGACATCACAACTGACGACGGCGACGAAGACGACATCGACGACATCGCAACAGACGAAGACGATTAGGGTTCCATCGACGACGACAACATCGCAACAGATGCCAACGACTGCGGCCAACGCCGCCTCGCCGTAAACACGTCGCCACAGACGACCTCGCCGAAGATTAGGGTTCAATCGCAACGACGACGGCGGCTGCGGCCAACGCCGCCTCGCCGTAAACACGTCGCCACAGACGACCTCGCCGACGATTAGGGTTCAATCGCAACAGACGTCAACATCGCAACAAACGGCGACGACATCGCCGACGATTAGGGTTCAATCGCAACGACGGCGACGACATCGCCGGCGATTAGGGTTCAATCGCAACGACAAAGATGACATCGCCGGTAAGTCGGTAACAGACGACATCGCAACGACGCCACAGACGACGTCGCACATCGCAGAGGAAGCATTTCTCCCCATTTGTTCGCAGATCATAGAGAAATGATATATCAAAGGAAGTTGAGAAATAGAAACGGTTTCTCCGCCCCATCCCAAGTATTCATTTCTCCTAAACGTGAGAAACACCCCATTTCCCTTTCCCATTCTCCCTACCAAACATAGCCTTATATTTCTACTTCCGGTTTAAATTGTATAAAACAAAAGAAGTATCATATTATATACACTAACAATATAAACAGTAACTTCCTGATAATGTTATATATTTAGAAGATGAAAAATTCATAATTCTACTCTTTGGCCGGTTGGCAAAGTGATGTGCATATGAGCTAGAGGTCAAGCGTTCGACTCTTACATCAGTAATTTATTACTTTTTTACTACTTTAGTAGACATGTATGTTTTTTTAATATTTTAATTTTATTATTATTATTATAACAAATAATCTTGTATATTATTTTCTTTTCTTTTATAACTTCTAACATATAACATTCGAGGTAAATATTAATATGTATTTGACGTCTTATTTTTATGTATATTTCAATGTAAATTTATCCTTATACGATATCTGTTTGATATCATATTTGCTTATACTAATATATAATTATCATATTTACCCTTTTATAACATTTCAAAATATTATATTTAACCAAATTTTTAATTTTATTATTTTAGAATATTTTATAACCTTTTTATATATTTTTTAGTTTTTAACCAATAAATATTCGATATTATTGCGTTAATTATAACAATAATGATCGATAGCTTATACACGAAATACAATCATATCTCTTCATATGATAATACCATGTTTCCTATATCACGTCTTCCCCCAACCTCGTGTCAACGCTTCAAATTCATACTATTAAAAATTTTATTGAATAAAATGTTACGTTAAAACTTATACGGAAATTTATATATCTTTTTCCATTTTTTGAATAATTTTGTTTAACTCAAAATTTTAATCTTTCATTCATCCTTAACTTTTGTTTTCCGTTGCAACACGCGGGTTTAAGTACTTCGTTAACAAGACTATTGATTGTTTGCAATTAAGCCCTTACATTTAAATATTTTTTTTAACTCATAACTTTAATCTTATCCCGCTGCAAAGCGCGGGTAAAATTGAAATTATTATTATTACAAAGAAAAAAAGAAAAAATAAATGTAACCTTTAAGTCATAAGGAATGGATGATTACCATCTTCTCTACAAGACAGATTTGTTTTCTTGTTGTTTCCTAAAATATTGGATTGTAAAAATAATTTTATTTACATGTTGTCAAATAACCTAAAAGGGTGTTATTTAGGGTGTCTAATGTTTAAACATTATTTGCCAAAGAGATGATTGATAACAAAAATAGTGTACTACTATGAGATTACATTCCTGTAATGGAATGAGTAGTGAAATGAAATGATTCGTTGCATTCTTTTATCATGTTTGATTGTATAAGGAATACAATTTCATTACATACTATTGAGATGTTAAAAGAAGTAATTTTTTAGAATATATTTTAGTTTAAGTGTAATATTTTTGTATCAAATTTTCATGTTATATAAATACTTCTAGATATATATTTTACTTGTAGTTAGTTATATACATATTTTTCATGTTAAAAGAATATCTTTATAGAGAATTATGAAAAAGTATTTCTTTTTTTAAAATTATAATTATGTTAGTAAAATTAATAAAAAGACTAAATTATAAATTTTCATTTCATTTCTAGAAGGAATGAGTTAAAAACACTACCCCTTCAAGGAATGAAAATGAAGGAATGATATTCCTTATGGAAGAATCCATTCCATTCCTATGTATATTGGTATATAACAAACACGTTTTCCTTATTTCGTTAAAATGACTTATTTCATTCCGTCTTTGATTCATGCATACCAAACACACACTAACGTATCTTTACATTAGAGATAGAGATCATATTAACAAATCATTGATACAATCAGTCAAATAAATTCATGCATGCATTAAAAAGTGAAGCCTTCGTTCACGTAACTTTGGAAGGATGACATAAAAGATTATTGATATGAAGCTAGACTAAATTTACATAAAAATAACAAGTTTTAGTAATAAAAATAAGGGTGAATAATGGTTTAACCATCAAAGTTTTCGTTCAATTTTGGTGTAACCATCAAAGTTTTTTTCTAAACGATTTTACCATACAGTTTTGAATTTGTTATTATTTAAACCTCAAAGTTTTTTTTCAAATGGTTTGAACCTTGAAGTTTTGTAAAAAAACTTATTAATCACTTACGTTTTGTATGGTCTTCGATTTTACCCTCTCTACTTAATATGCATTTTGGTTTTATTAAGAACTTAACAAAACTTAGAGGGTTAAACCATTTTTTAACAAAAATTTAAGGGTTATATCATTAGGAGAAAAACTTTAAGGTTTAACCAAAAAAGAAGGTGCAACTTTGAGTATTAAATCATAATAAATTCAAACTTTATGGTAAAAGCGTTTAAAAAAAACTTTGATGATTAAATCGAAACTAAACTAAAACTTTAATGATTAAATCATTATTACCCTTAAAAATAATAATAATTAGTGTGAAAATTTAGAATAACTATTGTTCACAACAAGTTCAAGCTCAAATGTTCAATGAAAGTTTGAATACTATTAGGTGTTTATATTATATTTTTGTTCATCATTTGTTTCAAACAGTTCACAAATCTTTGAACCTATAGATCTAGCTGTGAAGATCAAACTTTTAGTCCTGTTTGTTTAGCAAAAAATCTTATGAAATTTGAAATAATGGAATGAAATTTCATTTTAATAACTTGTTTGGTAGAAAAAAAGCTGAGAATGTCATCCTAAGGAATTCAAAAATTCTTTAAATAACTGAATGTTCATTTCTTCACACATAATAATGTAATTATATTCCATTTGTTATGGAAAGTGACCAAAAGACCATTTTACCCTTATTTTGAACCCAATCCAACTTATCATACGTCCCAATCGGCTATCTCACCGTCGCCGATACCACCGACCACGCAGCCGCCGATTGCCACGGCAACTGCCACAGGTCATTGCAACCGTCGCCCGCCACGGGATATCGCCAATTCTAATCACCATACGCCGCCGCCGACCACCACCTCTCGATGCCACATCTTACCCCTGCAACCACCAGCCGCCGACCAACGTAAACCCCTACCGTCGCCTTCAGCCACCACCACCTATCGCTGTTAACACCGGCCGCCATCTACCACTGTCACCACCGACCCCACCGCTACCAACCTTCGTCACCATCTACCGCCACTGACTTTATTCGCGGCCACCGAACCAACCCCAACCACCCACCCCACTACCGACCGTGACCCTCGATCGCTGACCCTCACTAACCGCTGCAGCCGCTGATCACAATCAACGACGAACACCGTCGCGACAATCACCGATCATCGCCCGATGTTGCCTTATCAAATCACCCCCTGCTTTTGCCTATCGGTCGATGACTTGTGTGCTGTCACCAAGCGATGTCGGCATTATTGATGGTGTTGCGAGCATCGACGGACGACGCCCTCCGCCACCGAACATCACTTGTCGATGGTGTATATACATATGTATATATACATATGTGTGTCTATATGTACGTGTTTGTGTGTTTGTGTGTTTAATAATAAAACTTTATGTAAAAGTGAATAAAGGGTATTTTGGTCATTTGACATAATTCCATTCCAATTTTTTTTAAAAATTTACAAACCAAATAAAATATAGGATTGGAATGAAATTAAATTCAATTTTACCGTATGACAAACAAATATAATACAGAATCTCATTACTTAAGAATTCTATTTCTTAGGAATTTAATTACTTAAAGAATTCAAATCTATTCCTTTGAATTCTGCGAAATAAATGGCCTTACTGTCAAAAATATATACATTTGACTTGCTTTACTAAAGAAAAAGTTAAAATATTTAATATCATCCTCTAATAGTCTAATATGATCATATCAAAGCAAATTTATATTTGATAACAATAAAAACAAATTCCTAAAAAAAGACTAAACAGAAAACTAATATAGCACTATAGATTATCAATGACAAATACTTTTTTAATTAATGTAAAACAAAAAACTAATAAGATATATTTAGTTTATTAATAACAAGTAATTAATTAGTTGAAGGTTTTTTTATGACCCATTTTTGTGAAGGCGGAAAAACCAATTTAAGTTATGTACATATTTCCATAATGTTTTAACTATTAAAGAATTTTTATCTTAATGACCTGTAAAATCGGTTTTAACCGGATCATAATGACTTTTAAAACAAGGTAACAACTTTTTAATTATTAAATCTTCAAATAAACGGGTTAAGCTAATCGACACGAAAAAGTTATATCAAGTCTAAATAGGACAGAAATAGGTCGACATCTAAAATCGGATCAAATTCAGGTCAACCCAACAAATTTGATAGTGATCTGAATTAAACAAAAAAGGACAAAACCATAAACATCTCTAAAATTAAAATGAGAACTGTGAATAAATTTTTGGGTTGACTATACGCCTTTCCAATTGTATTTCATGACTTATTGTTTTAATTTTGTTTGAGTAGTTTAATGACGTTATTTTTACTTGGTAAAAGTGTTATACATCATGTTGTTTATTATATTTATTTATTTATATAAGTGACATTAAAAATATATTTATATAAGTGGAGTAAAAAATAGTTGAAATTTGAATCAAATGGAAATGAGCACCGAATTTAATGTTCAAATACAAACAAAAAGCTTATTCGAAATTTGGATCAAAACAAACAAAGAATTCGGAAATTGAAAACGAAAACCGTATTCAAAAACCGACAAATTAGTATTCGCAGAACACACTTAGTCAAATAGGTACTAAAACCCTACATGAAAAAAATAACAAAACTTAAACCCGACACGAAAGTATATATATATAGGCCAACCTCAAAATTAACATAACACGAGACACAAACTAGATAAATTGAACTGAATTAACATCTTTACTGCTTAAGAGCATACGATGTACAGCTGCAAACGGATCGGCATGCATACGTGAAGGGCAGTACCAAGAGGGCACGCCACCCCCAACCCTCGGTACTTAGATTTTTGAACTAAACTTGGTATTCAAATGCAGAGAGAGAGAGAGAGAGAGAGAGAACAATCATATGACAGTTTGAAATAAAATAAAAAACATTTGTACCCACTATAAATATTGCAATAATATTTTTTCTTCAAAACACATAAAAAATTCTCTCTCTATAAACCATTTTCCTTCTCTACAAAACACATAAATAAGTCATAAAACTCAATTTCTTCTAATTCATCTTCATCATCTCCTGACGAGGAACTAAACATGCTTTATAAAATTGTTTATGAAACGTTTGCACAAATGGCTTTATATATCAAAAATCAAATAGACGAGAACATCAAGTGGTCCACGAAAAAAAAGTTATCAGCAGGCAGCATGACGAAGCACAACTTTGGCTCGAGAAGGAATACTTTGCCGAAAACTCTATTTTTGATGAGGCTTCGTTTAGGAGACGATTTTGGATTCCAAATAATTGTTTTTGCGGATCAAGGATGAGTTACAAACTGCAACCCCGTATTTTACACAAAATGGGATGTGTGGGGTCGGAAGGGTTTTAAACACTACAAAAGTGTACTTTCGCAATATGTCAATTAGCTAATGGAATCGCGCCTGACAGGCTTGACGAGTACCTACATATGTCGGAACAACCTCACATGAAGTGTTACAAAATTTTTGTAAACAGGTGATTCAATTTTATAGCAAGGTGTATTTACGACGCCCTACATTCTTCGACATGCAACAATTATACGAGCATCATTAATCCAAACATGGATTCCCGGTAGCATGGCGTGGGTAATACTTGCAGTTGGTCATGAACACCCGACTCTTATGCTCGAACAGGTTACATCCCAAGATCTTTGGATATGGCACGCGTTTTTGGGGTTGCCGGTTCGAAGAACGATATTAATGTTCTCAACCAATCTTCGATATTCAATGACGTATTAAGTGACAAAGCCCCGTGTGTCCTTTTGTAGTGAATGAGATTACTTACAAATATGACTATTATCTTGTGATGAGATATATCCAGAATGAGCGACATTTCTTAAATCATTTCAATTTTCACTAGACGAGAAGTGTAAAAATTTCAAAAAAGCTCAAGAGTCAGCTTAGGAAGAACGTTGAAAGAGCATTCGGCTTCCTTAAAGCGCGTTGCCAAATGTTGCAAAATAGGGCACGACCGTGGTCTACAAAAAAAGATACGCAACATTATGTACGCATGTGTAATATTACACAATATGATACTACAAGACGAAAACCTATCGGTTTATGCATTCGATGAAAGTGATCTACCACCGTCCTCCTATCGTTATCTAGATATGAACGAAGTTTCAAACATGACTCTTTGCAAACTATGTTGTCGCAAAACACATGATAATCTACGTGCAGATTTGGTTGAACATATAGGTACTCTAGTATCCGATTACGAAGATGATGAATAAATTACATGTTTTTTTTATATATTTATTAGTTTAATGTAATCTTGATTTTTTTATGATGTAATGTTTGATTACTCAAATAAATATTAGTGTCTTTTTTGTACATTTTTTTGTTAATTTCGTAATTTGATTAAAGTTTATTTAATAAATTAAATTTAGTTTAAAAAAGAAAATAAAAAAAATTAAAGTGTGCAAAGTGTAGATATTTTGTAGTTTCAACTTTCAAGCATGTTTCAAACATACTGGTGTTATACATAACAAAAGGCCTTATAGTCGTCTAACGGTATTAATAAAAATAACGTAGATTTAGAATTAGGTTAACAGGTGTATTTAGTTAGTAAAGAATGTAGTGTGTTGTGTTATACTGCCATGAGACTTTAAAGATCCCAAGCTTAATCACATAAATGAAGGCAAAAAACGGGTGTCAATTTTCTTAAGCACAAGTATTGCAAATAAAATACTACTTCTGATGCGAATGTGATTTCCTGTCCTCTCAAGAGTCGAAGGAAGCTTGACAGCGACTTTGATCATCATAATGGTGATCTCATTCATGATACAGCAATCAAGGTTCATATTTAAAACCCTAATTCATTCTCTTTTAGTTTGGAAAATGATTATCAGGTAAATAGAAAGTTGTCTTTTAGGATAATTAAGAAGGGGGATGGGTTAATGCTTAATTAGGGTTTTATGATCTTACAATTACCCGAAACTGGTTACACATTTTCAGCAGGGGTGCTACTTCTCTCTCACATAATTGTCATATTAATCGATTACAGTTTTCAATAGAGCTCTTGTACTCGTATACATGTCATATCTTTCGTGTTGCAACCTGATTATCAGGCAGTCAGGGTCTTATTTGGTCTTGTTTGTCTATAAATATCATTTTACCGCCATATATCTAGTATTACATGATTTTTGTTTATGTTTGTTAGTTTAGTGCTATAAATTTGATTTGTATAGACTGGGAGTACTGGAAAGGCCTACACGATATGAGGACCCGTCAATGCGTTATCTTTGTATATCTTCTCATAGTTCCACCTGTCTATAATTCGACTGATGAAACACTTGCAGTTAAACTTATTTTTTGTGGGAATATTTTAAGCATAATTGAATTACTTAAAAACTACTTATGTGTCAGTGGTGCTGTTCTTTTCTTGAGGTATCATGATTAATTTTTATCCACAACAGAACCTCTGTTGTCACTGTTATGTTGATACGAAAACGTCTATTACAGAGCTACAATGAAAAAAATACCGACTTCCGCGATCCACCTTAAAGAAACTTTTTTCTAAGAAAAGATATGCTAAAACTGGGATCCATGTTGACTAAGAAGCCTATTTGCAACATGAAAGATGTGACAAGTGTCTTCAAAAAGCTTTGTCCTTGTCAACTAATTAATTTATTTTTCTAGACCTCAACTCCTCAAGAAATACCTTAACAATTAACATGCTTATATTCTTGCTACTTATTTGTGATTCCTGTCATTTGCAGTGTTATATTTTTTATTCATTCATATTTCAGTTGATAGATTGCTCCTTTTCTGCTGTTTCTGTAACATTCTAAAACTATGTTACTTCTTAAAATTGCAAAGCAAATGGATATATGATCCTAGCAGATGCTTAGCCCATGCGGCAAATCCTAACCTTAATTTATGTCATGAATCACTTAGTATATATCTTTAGCCGAATTTGTCTAGCCATGGAATAAATCTAAATGCTTGTCAAAGCTTTTCTTGTTATAGAAAGCATGGCCATACTGAGTTTTTACGGGTATTTTACATAATTTGTTTGGGCGATATGTACACAAATCATGCAAGGTTAAAACACCATTGTATATGTGTTGACTTCGACAGTGTGTTATGAATTTTTTGTGTGTCATTTTATTAGGTTGCATTTTGTTGATTTTGGTTTCATATTACAAATGTCTATTTTAGTTAGGAGTTGATTTGATTATTATAGTTCACTTTCATGGTTATGGTGTGTCATTTCATTTGGTTGCATTTTGTTGATTTTGGTTTCATATAACATATGTCTATGTTTGTCAGGAGTTGATTTGATTATTAAGATATTTGTTTTAATTGTTGTTGGTTCTGCTAAAACTTGATTAACATCCCTTGCAGAGATTCAAAATTGATTCATTTTTCTATTTGTTGCATGAATCCCTTGGTGGGAATGCGAAACTTGCAATGTTTTATGCAATTTCTGTTAAAGTCGGAAAATTCTTCTATTAATAACGGTCATAGAATTACAATTGGTGAAGCAACTCTCACACTCGATTATTACAAAAAAAACTAACCCTTTATCTCTCTACTCTCATTCCAAGTGCTTCTCTCTTTTCTTGGTGTCTTACAACTAAAAATGAAACCTCTATTTTACACAAACCAACCACTTTAGCATTATAATGTGTTCACTTGGCAAGAACTCTCATTTTCAACTTTTGGTTGGTTTTTTCTTTGGCTGGTGGACATGGTGTTTTTCATTTCAACAAAAATGGCTATAATGGATTTGGAGTCAATGTTGAAGGCTGGAACACAACATAAATGACTAGAGGTGCCGACTTTGATCCATTTACTTACGAAAGAATGGGTAGGAGCAGCTTACGTTTTGTCTCCAACGGTTGAGCTGGCAAAATCCAAATAATTAAATAAAATAGAAATAAACGGGTCGAAAGTCGTTCATAGTGTATTTTATTAGTGCATAAACCGGCCTCATAAATCATAGACTCAATAGAGTATAGTACTATGGAAATAATACAATAACTTTTTGTTGTATTTGGCACGTTGAATGTTTATAAAATAGTTCCAAATTTTTTTAAAAACTGTTCTTGGTCAATCCAACTGACTTGATCCATACCAAAACTTATATGTTTTGACTGGGTACGCGATCTGCCCAGCCCGCCTTAATATGTAAATTTCCTTCTCCACTGCTTTTCTTTCTAATTCTCTATGTCTTTTCTAACACAAATTGAATCTTCAGCTGTAAAAGTGAGACACTGAAGATATTGAAGATTGCCCGGCATTCTAAAGCCATAAAAAACAAGGACTTGTTAATGAGAAAACCCACAATGAGGCGAGTACATTGCGCCAAGTAGTATGGCAATTGACGATAATTTTCCTTTTTGTAATTTTTTTTCTGTGCTACAACTACCAGCTGGAAATAGCATATGGCAGGATGAAGTAATTCGCATCAAGTCAAAAAAAAAAAAAACAAAAAAAAACTTAGATGACTTAAGTGCAGGATGTATCCTTTTTCTGTGCTACAACTACTAATGGGCAGTAGAGAAAGAGAGATGGCATTAGAAGAGCTTTGCAACAGACAAGTGTCTGAAATGAATCAAATTATTTATATTTCTAAATGCAAACATATAATTATAGAATGTAATTCACCTTTTTAATAATCAGCTTTGTTGTGCTTTAGTCCATATAGTATTTCCTCATGTATTAATTAGTAGCTGTATCCATATGTTTATACAGAGTTCTAAGTCAAATTTATGACAACATCCCGAAAGCTTTAAGGACAGAAATCTTGTTTAAAAGAGTTGAATATGAATCGGAACAATACCACCAAAAACGCGAGCTTGACATATAGAGAAGAAATGTCTTGAAGAGCTGAAAGAGAGGAGCAATGCTGATGGAAAATTGTAGATGGAACTATGAATTATTAAAAAAAAAAACAGCTGCTAAAGCTTGAATTAAGGGTGCTGAATCTAAATCTATCAATGCCATTTAAAAAATAGAGAGAGAGAGAGAGAGAGAGAGAGATATCATTACAAGGATGAGGTTAACAGGCTTCAAGCCCAATTGAAGGATGCTAAGAGCAGAGGTAGTTTCCTATTACTGTTTTGTTGATATTTTCTTCATTATAAAA
>JAUEJL010137303.1:0-10958 GCA_032274825.1 Drosophyllum lusitanicum | reverse complement strand
CTAAACCTTCCAAAATAAAGATTATTTAAAAAATCAAATCAATACAAATTAACTTAATAATTAAAATATTAATAATTGTATTTTTCATATTAACTATTATATCATGTAATAAATATTTGAACTTAACTACTAAAAATTGCGTATAATTAGAAGTATTAAATCTAAATAACATACAACCTAAATTTATAAAATTTACTGGATTTTTTAAATAGATAACATAATTAAAATTGAATAGAGTTATAATGCCAACAATATATATATATATATATATATATATATATATATAATCATATACCCTTTTACGTAATTTGAGAATTTTCAGCTCCAGCCCCAGCTTTTCTACCGAACACTTTCTAATAAATATAATCTCCAGCTCCAGCCTTAAGTTCCAGCCCCAGCTAGTTTTGCCGAACACACCCTTAGTATATAGTAGGTATGATAGAGAAATATTGAAGATACTTACATTGAATGCTAATACATATAATATGTTTTTTAATGTTCATTTGCGTATATATGGGGATAAGATATAGACAGTTATACGTCTACCGAATTAGATAGGCTGATTCCCGAAAGATCTGTAGCAAGAGAGACAGAGAGAAAAAAATATGTATATAAAAGTTATTAATATTATAATATTTTACTAAATAGAACTAAATTAATATAAACAATTAAATATTATATATATATATATATATATATAGAGAGAGAGAGAGAGACACACACACGAGTATATAAATGCATAAACATAACTATATTTAATAATTCTTTTAGTTTAGGTAAAGTATTGATACTAAGATAATTTTAGGTGGCAATGAACTTGATTAAAAAACCTAATATCTATCTACCAATAGATAGACGAGCGAGTGTGTGTGTGTGCGCGCGCGCGCGCGTGCATGTAGCAAAATAAGCAACTCACCTAACCTATCGTCCTATCCCTAAGCAAAAGAAAAAAACACGGTCTCCCTAACTCTAACCCTCAACCCTAATCTTAGTTCTCCACATCTTCCTATCTGGGGTTAGGTCCTCTAAAAGCTATAAATCCTTCATGTCGATCCCCAACATGTCTTCCCACCATCTGCAAGGACGTACTCTTCTCCTTGTTCCTTTAACTATAACTGACTTTGCTATCCTAACAGACTCCATGCAACGTCTTCTCTTGAAGTGACCAAACTAGCACAATCTTCTTTCTCTCAACTTTTCTATGATATGCACAACTCCTAACTCATCCCTAAAAGCTCCGTTTAGGATCATGTCTAGCAAGGTCTTGCCGCAAGACCACCTTAACATCTTCATTTTTGCCACATCCATACTCATCTCCTACTCTTTCTTCATAGGCGAACACTCCGTCCAATAAAGCAAAGTTGGTCTAACTTCTACTCTATAGAACTTTTCCTTCAACTTCAAAGGGATTTTCCTGTCACATAACGGTGAACATAATATGAATAAGAATGTGCAATACAGTAACGGTGAACTAGTTATTTATCAAATTGCGATTCTTTTATATCATTTTTAATGTGCGATTTTTGGAAAGTAGGAGCAATGGAGCGTTTCAACTCCATCTTGGTCATTACTCATCATCTTCTAATTTCAGTATATATAGTAAAAGTGTAAAACAATCCTTCGCCAGCTTAGCTTGTTATCAGCATTTGTCCCACGTATTGCTGGGAGTGTGTGTGTGTCAAACTTTGAAACTTACCATTTAATACGTTCGATTTAGTTGCTGAGAGTGTATCTAAGTTGTCATATATTGCTATTTTATGTACTGAATTTTGAAACTTATCATATAATGTAACGAACTCTCAAAACATACTTTTCATGTATCGGACCATCAAATTATGTAACCAACTTTATATATTTTTGCTATTGTGTTTATCCAATTTTCAAATTGCATACATCAAATATAATTTTTGATAGTAAAAGATATTAAATGGTAAATTTCAAAGTTTGATACATATAATGGCAAAACGTAACAACTTAGATACATCTTCTGAAACTAAATCCTATTATATAAAGTTAATTCTAACTTTGTCTTTATAAAAAAACATCGAATTAGTGATATAAGGATTGTATACTGAATAGTTTTTAGCTTTTATAAGATAACTTTTATTTCTTTAATAAAACATAGAGAAATGAAAAATATTAAAAAAAACATTATGTTTAACTGTAAGTAAAACATATTAACTTAGATTATTAAATATTAAATTGGGTTAAACGAATTTTTTTAATAAATTAATATATAATATCATATTGACACCTATGCAGCTAGCATACTAAAAACAATGAAATGAAAAATATTAGAAAACATTAAGTTCAGTTGTAAGTAAAACATATTAAATTAGATTATTAAAAATTGAATGTTAAATTTGAGAATATTACTTTTAAACTAAAGTTTTCAAAGTTAATTGAAATTATATTAACACCTATATGGCTATGCATTCTAAGAAATGAGGTAGACCTGGAAAATGAAAAAACTGAGGCAGTGTCGATTAGAACCAAGTCCGGAAATCTTAGACACAAACCCGAAACCGAATCTGTATAGAACATAAAATGGGTTGATACGAATCCGACACGAAACTGAAATGGGTGAAGAATGAGTCGACACGAACATGACATGAAAAAAGGTTAGTCAAGTTCAGGTAAAATATGTTTACCTAAAAATGACCTGATTAACCTGATTTTAATAAATATAGATGTATTAATTAAATATAAAAATCTAAGTAAATGTGGTACGTTTAAATTGTGTTAAAGTTTGAACCTAAAAATGACGGTAAAATGAAACTGAAATCTTCAAAAATCAAAATTTAAATTCCATTTATAAATTTTGCGACTAACTTTTAAACCCGATACTTGACTCTTAAAATGGCTTAACTCGATACCCGAACCCGACCCAAAATCAAGATTTTGAAATCAATTTTATGTATTTTAAAGTCAACTTTATACGCAAATTTCCCCTTGAATATTGGGTCAACGTACGTAAAACCCAACCCCAAAAATCTAAATTTTATCTCCGGAAATACAAACTGGTTTTTCCTAGTAAAAGGGTTGAGACGAAACAAGACTCGAACCGAATACGAATTAAAGTGACACGAACCCAATCTGACAGGAAATTAACTTGGGTCGAAAATGAGTTGACACGGAAATAACATGAAAATGGTCACCACGAAAGTGACACGACCCATATTACCCAAACATGACACGAATTGCCAACCTTAATTAGAACCAATCACCTACACTATGTTCCCGAGTTAAAATTAGGGGTGAAAAGAAAAGATTTATGAAGAAAAATGAACTTTAATTGTGTTCCTAAGTTTTGTAAAAGAGAAAATAAAGGATTATGGAAGGAAAATTATCTCTTATTTTCTTTCATGATTTCCTTCCAAAGTTGGAAAGATTTTGGAAAGAAACCAAAAAACACTTCATGTTTTACCCCCGCTTTCATTTTCTTTTGAACTTGGGAACGCCTAATGACAAAAACATTTTTCTTTTTCTCCTTTTCTTTTCTCCCGTTAATTTTATATCATTCCATTTTCTTTTCATGTATAACTAATATTTATTGGCAAAGTTGTTAACCACTTGAGCTAGATACAACTTGTTAATTAATAAGAACAACAAAAGATATATTGGATACAAAATGATGCATTTTAGTAAAACCTTGTTATGAAAAGTGTTTTAGTGCATTTTAAGTGGTGACAATTGTTATTAGATATACGGGGAAGATGACATCTCTGGCTCCCTTCCGTTATATCTTGGTAAGACTAGGGCTAGTGGCAGCGAAGAAAATCATAAGAACAAGAGACTAGCTTTTACAAAAGGAAGTCTAAGGGTAACAAGAAAAGAAGAAGTCAATAGATAAAACACAATAAATTCTTGGCCAAATGGCTCGATCGGTGAAGCATAATAATAGTTTGAAATAAATAATAGTTTTATTTCTTGTTTCTTTTGTTTAATGACCCTTTCTTGCACGTAGAAAAAACCTTTGAAGTGTTGACAAACGGCCTAGTGTACTCCGGCCAGCTCCTAAGACCTCTTTTGGTCTGTTAGAATTGAACGGAATTTGTGAGATTTGGACTTAGGAATTCCTTCTATCTCCATATATGTTAGTATTGGGTTTATTAGGAATTCCTTAGTCAAATTGCAATTTCTTAGATGTGTGGCCTAAAGGAATTCCCAAACATGTTGAATTTCGAGACGTTTTTCTTTAAAATTAGATGTAAATAAGGGTTTTTTATGGATCCTTTTACTTTTCTTTGGCTGATTTAGGGTTGGCAAAGCCAAGTCCTTCTGGCAAGATGGTAAGATTTAAAAAAACTGGCATGAGTATATATATATATATATATATATATAAAGATCATGGTTGCATTGATCGAAAAATAGAAGTAAAAAGGCAGGTCTTGATCGTAGTAGCTGCTCGGGCTACTAATCGATCCATATGGTCTTCTATGTGCTAGTTTCTTTCTATTATTCGGCTGTCCATATTTGGTACCCCGGCCGTCATGGAGCCTAAATGGCGTTATATTCCTAGCTACTTGAGCCGGTGATTAGTAAATCGTTTATCGTTATAAAACTACATCTTTTTCTCGAATCATCCATCTCGATCATTCTCATAATTATCTTATTTCTATGTCATATCACATCTTTTTTATTTTATTCTTTTTCCAAATTAGAAAAATGTTTTTTATTATGTAAATTAAGATATCAGTCTTTATCTTCACCAATAAATTTATTACATCAGGTATGGCTTTGCTCTGAAAATACCATGCATGGGCCCCACTGAAATTTGCAAATAAAATATAGTGGTTGTAAGTTTTGTGTGACAAAGTAAGGAAAAAGGATAAGGTGCCATTTACCTACCATGATTAGAGACCCATAAAGTCATTATTGGTACAACACTAAATCCTTCTTGTGATTTTTTTCCTTCGCGAAAAGGCAATTAGTTTACGAGAGATGATATATCTTCTTACCGATAAGATTAACACAAGTGTTAAAATCAATGAGAAGGTAAGGAAAAAAAATTAGTAACTTCCATATGCATGTCATCTTGTGATGAGTACAAAGATGAAGTATAAGAAAAAGTAGTAGAGTATATCATTTTTCTTAGTTTATACATCACCTAAGACTATTTGTAGTGGTGCTCGTCATACACCTTCATTTTCCTTCCTTAACATGCCATCATCCATTAGGGGTGGCTCCGGACACCTTGTCATTCGGGTGACGAGCTGATTGCTCTGTCGTCCATTTTCGCTTTCTTTTTAAATTTTTTTAAACAATCAGATTAATCTAAATCAGTATTATATATGCGAGTTTAGTAATAATAGTAATAGCGATGTAGATGTTAGTCATGACAGTTATGACTAGGCTCTTTAGTCATGGGTTAGTCGTAGGTTGGAAAAGCTGATGTGACAGTCAGTTATGGCTGCTATGCATGTCATACTAGGGATGGTATAATGTTGATTGGGATTTATACATAAGTATATAACTTGTTATTTATGTTTGATGATGTATTTTAAATTTTCTCGTCTTAAATATCACTTTTATAACAAAACCTTCCATAATAAATAATGTTTAAAAAAGTTAAGTCAAAGTAAGTTAAAATACAAATTAAAAATTAAATAAAAAAAATCTTGATAAAAATAATAGTTTAAATATTTTATCATATAATCATATTTTAATTTAAGTATTAGAAAATACGTATAGCTAGAACTTATAAACCTAATAACATGTAAGCTAAATATATAGATATTTCCGGATTTTATATTTTTTTTTTGTTTCTCATTTTATTGTTTTAAAAAATTAATAAACGAGTTATAAAGACAAGAGAAATAAAAGCAATGGAAACACGAGAAAGAAAATAGATACATTTTGAACGAAAATTGTTCGATGTCATTATAATGTGTGATATAATAGCCTTACGTTATTAAAAACGGATATATTATCGAATAAGAATTATTTCTAGCCGCCACATTACGCGTGTACTATGCAAGTATGTATGTACGTGTGTGTGTGTGTGTGTGTATATATATATATATATATAGGGGAGAGTTCATTTGAGAACCAATTTTATTGTGAGAACCACGAGAACCGTTTGTGGCCATTGATCATAATTAATCAAAGATTAATATTAATTGTGGCAAACATGTAATTAATTAAAAACACGGTCGTCATTTTCACTTTCCAAACATGTTGGAGTGGTATTTTAGGCAAAGTGCTTAAAATAAAGGGGGGACCAGTTACCCCCACTATTTTAAAACTAAAATATCTCATAAACGCAAATGTATTAAAATACGAAAATCATACCAAATTAACGAGAAAACTATGCTCTTTAATATGACATCCATATTGCTATACTTCTTCAAAGAAAAAATTTCGTTTTTACCGGGTTTTTTTTTGTAGCACAGCATTAAATATATGCACATGTGCACATAACATTCGATTTTTTCAAGCACATGTGCACCACCTATTTATACTGCATACACTACAAAAAAATGCCATTTAGTGCCATACATTTTTAATGGCACTTAGGTTTAGTGCCACTAAATTATATTTTTAATGGCACTTTGTATATATACCATAAAAGAAAAGATGATTTTAATGGCACTTTTCTACTTTATGCCACTAATATACAAAGTCAATAATGACACAAAAAATATATACCATTAAAAATTTATCAAATATATCACACATAATTATATTAACCACTAAAAACATAACACTAAAAATATAAACAAATATAAAAAAAACAAGCGGTCTTTCTCAAAATTTTCCCTCCAACATTTTGACTCAATTTACTTCCACTTCCCTCCATCCACGTAATAATTTCGAGTTCCCTCCATCGAACTAAAACTAGCCCTAATTTTTTTGGCTCCTCGTCCAATTTCTCCTCCACTTAATTTCCATCCTACCAATTTGTTCACATCTGTGCGCCATGGAGGACTTCTTCTCCGTCTGGGACATCATAGAGTTTCAGGTAAGAATCACATGTTTAGGTATAGATAATTTATTGTTATCAATTTTAATTTTTTTTCACTAGAGAATGAACAAAGTTTAGGTATAGATAATTTCTCTCCTACCTTTTATAATCGGTGAAAAAAAGAGGCGCCGATCCATTTTTCAGTTTCTATTTCTCGGCTCCAATAAAGTAGAAAGGGTTTAGATTCTTCTTCTCCTCAAATCATCGATTTCCCTCCTCTCAATGCTCTCTTTGTGCAACTAGTTCTCAAGAACTTATCATCCCACTCCAATTTGTCATATTAGATGCTAGTTCTTAAAAATTTCTCATCCCCACACCACGATCTCATATTTCATTTACAACTAATTCCTTCTTATGTTGTATTTGTCAGGTAACAGTTTATGTGTTGTTGATTGATTACAAATGTTATCTCTGAATTGTTTTCTTCAATTTATGTGGTGGTTCTACAGGTAATTCTCTAAAAAATTAGCAAAAGCATTTCATAGTGTTTGTTTGATTTTAAATATTCAACTGTATCATGCATCTTACTATCTTTGCTTTTCAATCTGCTATATCAATGTCAAAAGTTATAGTTTATATCTTTCTAATTCAAGAAGTGTTTTAGTTTACATTTTAAGGTCAAGTGGGTTAAAACATTTGTCCTAGTAATCTTTGCATACTAATTGTTTGATGAATTATCTTAGAAAAACTTGAACTGACATGTTTATTTAAGTGTATGGGTTTTGGGTGTGTATGTGTGGGTGTGAATTAGATGTATATATGGCAATGCAGAAGTGTTTAATTGTGGCTCAACTATGCTAGTGTATATCAAGAATATTTAGTAATTTGCAGTAGTGAGGTTGATAAAAACAAGTACTCTGTTTAACCTATCAAAGCATTCAAAAGTGATTTAGAGGTTTCCTACTTAAGATTTTATTTTCGATGTCGACTCACATGTTTTTGTTTTTCTATAACTATATAAGTTCACATTTGGACTGCTCTTTGATTTCTTTTTCTGCTATATTTGTTTTCGCTAAGCTTTCATTTCCTCCTTGATGTGTTTTTCTGATTTCAGTCTATTAATGCTATTTATTGTTATGGAGAACTTATTGTAACACCGAAATCCTTAAGCCATTTTTTTTAAATCGCTGCGGAACCGCTGCTAATTTTCGTAATTACAATCACCCACAAATACATTTCACTGTTTACAAATTCACAGTATTCATTGTGTTACAAAGGGATTTACAAGACATGGCTCGTATCTATTCAAAACATAATATCAGAGCGTTGGTCAATTTTCTCTTCGCACACAAACCCCAGCTAAACAGCTGTACTCACTGAACGTGCAAAAGGTTCAACAGTGGGGATTAGCACAAAGCTAAGTGAATGGAAGCTACAAACAAACAGCCATCAGCAACAAATAACACAATCAACCAACAATCAGACAAACTATCAATCTCTCAAATCCAAAGGACCGGCGGTTCTGCCAAACCTACAACCAATGAGGGCCAAAGCAAAGGTTTACCGATAGCCCACTGCCAATTGGCATATTTAGATCCCCTCCAATACAACGCATGCACAAGAGGGTCTACAACCGCTCGACCAATAGCTATCAGGCCCAGCCGAACTACACGCATAGCTGACCCCTACCAGCCCTTTCACAGCAGCTGGTTACTACCAGCCCTTTCACAGCGGCTATGCTCAATCAAATACCAAGTACACATCAAACCATGAACACATATCAAAACTCGAAGAAAATACACAAGCAGTTATACAATTCTCGATCAACATATCAGACTAAACAGTATCATAGCATCAATCGTCTCAATATCAAGTAACCATAGCAGTTACCACCAATACCACTCGTGAGTAAACCTCCACTCACCTCGATTTCTAATCACACCGCTCAGTTGTCTAATGTCACTAAGTCTTCGCTGTTCCTGAGAACACAACAACATCGAAATCTGTCTTCGATTCATAAATATATATTCACATATATTTATATCAAACACAACTATAACTAACAGGTTAGAATCACACATAAGCAAGCATATAACATGCCACATAATCGACTCAGCAAACAAAAGCTCCAATATGAAATTTTGCCCGGACGCGTCGCGTCCATCAATCCGACGCGTCACGTCATGAATAACCCAAAGTCGGACCCTTCAAAAATCGGATCATGCAAAGTCGGAACACCAATGTCAAACCATCAGTGTCGGACCAAAATTCGGACCATCAAAAGTCGGATCAACAAAGTCGGTTGGCCCAAAGTCAGACCAAACCGGGAACGCGTCGCGTTCCCCTTCTTGGACGCGTCGCGTCGCGCGACCAGACCTGCAACTTTTTTGTTTCTGATTGATTTCCAGCCTCATCAATTCACCATAAACACAACCATAAATTTGTAAATCGATTTCTAACAATTCTAAAGCATTACAAACTTCATACAACATGTTTACAAACATCAATAGCACATCAAATCCATTTAAAATCACAAAACCAACAAAACCCACATGTCAAGTTAACTTCAAACTTTCATCAATGGAGTTCTTCATGTTCAAGAATCAAACTCATAATAAAAGCTTCCTGAATCATAACCATAATCAAATCAAAAGACATACCAACCTTTATTTGCAATAACAATCACTAATTCTCTTTTTCAAGAATTCAAGTTTGCTCTTGTTCTTGGGGTTTCTTGACTTTAAAGAAACACACTCACAAACACATACTTAAGATAAGTTTATCAAAGTGAGGAGGTGTCTTAAAAACTCATGCATATCCATACATATCTATCCACAGTACACGTACACACCCATTTTAATCATTATCAATTTAACCAAGCATGAGGTGGACCTCACCAAATCCATGTACATCATTCAAAACTCAAGTAAAACCATACATACATACACTACACATACACACACATACATACACTCATAATAAATTTTAACAATTTATTTATTCAAATGAGATGGCAACTTTATCCTTTCTAGATAAATGCAAACGTAGTGTGCTATACTACTTTCTAGCATACGGTAATCCAATTAAACAATCATCCATAATTAATTAGCGTACTACAAGGTATTTTCTACAATCCTCATTCAAAAACGAATTCGTTTATTAACATAAACGCATGAGATATAAATACTTATTTAATCACATTTAATCATACTAACACTTAAGTAACCATAATAAACTTACCACCGACCCGTTTATGACTAGGCCGGGTTTACGGATGTTACACTTAAGACTATTTAATTTCTCTTTTTGATTTTAGTTGTTCCTTGAACAGGTGAAATCTGAGTGGTGATGGTTCCTAATGGTCCTAGCCAAGAGCATCATATAATAGGTAATTGTTCTTTTTCTCCTCACAAATGTTTAAGATGGTTTCTAAGCTTTGAATGGGCTGTAGTGGTTTTGTCAAAGAAGGGAAACACGAAACAAAAAAAAGGTTGGAGGAGGTTTGAATTACTGTATCGGGGTCTTTTGCACAATTGATGAACATAAAGACTTCTTATAAGATTGGGTGAAGTAACCGGTTGGGTTTAGTTTTAAACTACTGTATTGGGGTCTTTATACATGTGTTATAATTGTTTGTTTACACTTGTTTGAATCTCCAGATACATGAGGATGTAGAAATTTTGGTTTGTCAAGCATGATAGGATTTTACTTGCAACTCTAAAACATTTGTCGACGTTCTATGTGTGTTGTAATTGTTTTTTAGTAATTTATGTTCTCATGTCTTGTTAAGTGTGATTTACTTGCATCTCTGTAATATATGTTGAGCCATAACGGTTACTATTTGTGACATCTGTCACCTAAAACAGGTTAGTTGAGTTTAACTTGTAAACCGTTACCAGCTATACAACTTAAACCTATGTGCTTATGTGATACCTAAAACTTAGTAGATGCTAGATTCAAGTGTTAAATATGTCTAAACACTACAAGGAAACAGGGCATTAGGGGCGACATTTGTCGCGCCTAATACCCCTGAAAGTCGCCCCTATTGGTA
>JAUEJL010137292.1:0-10959 GCA_032274825.1 Drosophyllum lusitanicum | reverse complement strand
GAGAATAATGGCTACTCGGACTTATTCCTCGGTTTAGGTCAAAGTCGGGGCTAGGCGGCACTAGTCGGCTCTAGGCGCGCCTTATGCCTTAAAAAACTCGCCATGGTTCGCAAAATATATATAAAAAAGTCAATTTTTTTAAAAAAAATATTTTCTGCGCGTCAAGCCTTAAAAAACTCGCCATTTGGCGCATAAAGGCGCGCCTTATGCCGCCTCGTCTTACGCCACGCCTAACCCCGTCGCCAAGGACTATTTCTTAATGTCGGAGTCACGCCTCGCGCCATGACGCGTTTTTTAGAACCCTGATCATAATGATCCTTTTCAATTGCTATACCAAATTTTATTTTCTAGAAAAAAAAAAGGGCGAACCGTAACCATCTTGTGTTCCGATTTCTCTTAATGTATTGTTGGTGATAACTTCAGGTTTGAGAAGCTCCAAGAGGATGCATTTACCTACACTTTCATTTTGAAGATCCTGAATATGGTCCCTTCTCATGGTTAAAATGGTGTTGTTAGATACTTGCACATTTTCCATTTAGGCAAAATGGCTTGAATTATGCTTGCAAGCTTCTTTAGATGGCGTTTGGTTCGTAGACTTTTTCATGGAATTTATATTCTATTAAGGATTTGTATTTCACATTATTTGCATTTTACAGGATTTTGAACCATGTCCGGTGTTCGGTAGACAAAATACGTCAAGATTTGTATTTCTGTTTGTTTTGTAAATCTTTCATTATGTCAATCCAAAACAAACCAATATACTATATTTTAATATTAATAAATTATGTATTTACACGAATATCTAGACTAGTACTTATAATATAAAACTACACCAAGAATTAAAAAACGCAACAATAAAATTAAAAAGAACATGCGATGTAACTAAAATAACACAATAACCTAATGACGTTTTTTATATTTTTCTAATAACATTCTTGCTTTCGATAAGTTCTCGATCTTCTTCCGACACCCGAGTTTTTAAAGTTAGATATACATGTCAACTCTTTTAAATTGTTACAGTAGGTAGGTGAAGAAGTTGCTGTTTGTTTGAAGACATTAATTTTTGTGTGATGATTTGAGTGTTGTTTATATAGACAGAATGGAGAAGAACATGGTGTGTTTAATTTAAAAAATGTGCAAGTATTTATAGTGTTTAAAGAAAACAGCCTTTGCATCTAACAGTTGCAGTTTACTAGTACAGTTAGTTATGTCTTCAACTTCAACCACCTCTGCAAGAAATCATTCAACAATTCTTAAACTGCACCAACAAACATAAAAGGAAACCTTATGGAATTCATTACATTTCAAAAACTGGATTCTGATCCTTCTCATATCAACTTATAATACCACACTTGGATCAAATCATTAAACTCCCAAGTGCATAAAAACACATTCACTAAGCTCAGTAAAAATCCGAATTAAAATCATAATCTTATTCATTATCTACAACGATAAACACGGTTTAAACATACTTCAACTTCATTCATTCTTGCCTAACGAACGGTGGCGAGCTCATATCAGTTGTACTATAAAACGAGTCTTCTGCCCCGTTATACATTGTCTCTTCCTTCTCATCGTCCCATTTCACAATCTCTCTTATGTATTTAAACGCATCATCGACCGTGGGCCGGTCTCGGGCCCGGGCTTGCCACACGAAAAGCTTTCGGGTTGTGAGAGATGCATAAAGATCCTTGAATTTCATAGCTACATAGTAGTAGGCTTGGTGGGCTAGGTTTTGGTTGTTTGTGTAGGGTCGAACTGGGCTAAAGTCGGTGAACCATTCGCATGCGCTTAGTGGGTTTTGCTTCAGTTTTTCCTCGAAAAGATCGTATTTGTTTAGAATTAGGACGAAAGGGGTGTCTTTAAAACATGGGTGTTTGACCATTGCTTCGAATAGTTCTTTGCTTTGGATCATCTTGTTTTGAAGTAGGGACCCGCTTCCAGTGTTGTCGGGTGATAGCCACATTTGATCGTAGTCACTTAAAGCAACACAAAACACGACTACTCGAACATCCTCAAACATTTCCACCCATCGACACCCTTCGTTCATTCCTTTCGCGTTTACTCTGATGAGTTGGTATCTAGTAAAACGTATAAACAAGAAAAGTTGTGAGGGAAACTGTTGCTCATAGTAAACTGTATAAACAAGACCTGAACCGAATCAATCTTCTTTTTGAAAAAATTCTACCGTTCAAACTTGAAACAAAGTCGTTTCAAATTTATACTTCACAAACAAGAAAATCCCAAGTAAAATTTCTTTTTTGGGTTCAAGATTCGGGTTTGGTTTAGACTGGTCAAGTTTTCAGTTTGGGTCCGATCCGTTGGCTTTCAGCTGGATTAACACCCCTAAATTCAGTAACTGTCACTTCAGACAGTGATTTTATGTGCACTTTGGAAGTGATTAGTCAACTTGAAGAATTAAAATCATCATCATATAGTTAGAAGATCAAAACTACATGTAGGAGATTCAACATTTACTTCAATAATCACTTTTTTTACAACTTACATGCTACTC
Organism: Drosophyllum lusitanicum; assembly: GCA_032274825.1. Classification (NCBI taxonomy): domain Eukaryota; kingdom Viridiplantae; phylum Streptophyta; class Magnoliopsida; order Caryophyllales; family Drosophyllaceae; genus Drosophyllum; species Drosophyllum lusitanicum. The sequence continues at coordinate 8,444 of JAUEJL010137292.1, read as the reverse complement.
CAAATTATTAAATCTGATAAATTTGACCTTGAATAATCAGAAATTTGTAAGCATGATATTATGACAGTTAAAATGCATATCCAAACACCCCCTAGTAAATGCCCTTAAGTTCTTTGAAGATTCACCAATAAAGTAGTTCCAATATATAGCTGGTCCTAATATAAAAAACGGCTGAATATTCGAGTGGCCTCCACATAAATTAGCCATTTATCATATCTGATATGAAACCCCCCCCCCCCCCCTTCCCCCCCCCAAAAAAAAAAAAAACCAAGTAGTTAGAATTCTTCATGACTAGCAAAATGTTTTTATTACTTGCTGCATTTGACCAGCTAAGTTAAGGGTAATTTACCAAAATCAAATATCTGGACAAAGAAAAGAAAAAAAAAGGTATACCTGCTGAGGGGTTGAGATTGAGCATCAAGATTGTCTGTATATGTCTCAGACATCGGGCTACGATCATCGAGGGAGAATTCTATGAAAGCCAACCCATTCCCCTGAGTCACTCCTTCAGCATATAGTATGTCATTCTCCGAAGGTTCATATTCATTGCTAGAAACCTCCACCGCCTAAAATAACATAAATTACATTTCCATTTATTACATGATATAACACCAAAAGAAGATGTTGAAGTATAAATGGTGACAACAAACAGACAAAAAAGTCAAAAAGTCAAATATGGGAAATGATGAAATACCCGGCTTAAAAAGTATTCTGCGACGTCGGGTAGGAAGTGTAGTTCATTTCTCCTCTTATAAGTTTCTTGAATGGCAGGATCCTTCCACACCTCTTCAACAAGCGGAGCATATTCACGTGTTGCTGCAGGGAAAAACGCATCCAAATCTCCGGTTGCAATTATGTCAAGGAGCCAATCAGAAAAATGCTTCAATCTTGGGTTAAGAGAGTAGATACACTCTTCACCATCCCCCTCATCGCCTGAAATGAACATAAGTATATAGTATATCTATCTATCTATCTATATATACTAGCAAACAACCACACAGAGGTGCGGCTAATTATTCTATTTTATTTTTTATTTTACGAGTCATTTCAATGTTCATAATGTTGTTTTTAATAGCAAATCTTTTGATTGTATTTCTAATTTGTATTTTATATCTAAAAGGTTGGAATATAATTTGAACCAACTTGAATTCTTTAATGATTTTTTTTTATTATGGAAGTTTAGTCATGAAGATGGTATATAAGCATCTGGTTGACTTAATTTAATATGGTTTTTATTTAGTTTAATGAGGGGTAAAAATAGTAATTTAGTAACTTCGAGTTTCTTAAAATCAAGACATTGAACCAAATACTGTATAATACAAAGTGTGTGTATGTGTGTGTGTAATAACTTGACAAGAGAAGCCTTCATTAGTCCAATACCATAAACCGATAAACATACTTTCTAATCAAGAAGGAACCTAAGGGCACATAATTGGTCGATAGTCGCTCACGAAACACTAGTTATTTTACTGAGAACCATTTCATATAAAACATGAGTAATCATTGAAGGGATAACAGTCATAACACCCTTTACAAAATTTTGTGGCTAATAGATATTTAAAACTTATATACTAAATTATAAATTAAATATTTGTCCTTAGAAAAAGTCTTGTAATTTCTAACGCCATGCATAGAATTTTCTGCTCGGCTATTTGTGACTAGGGTGAGTGCAAATGGTCACCCTTCATTTAAATAAATTTATTCATGTTTTCAAGGCTAAAGGTGATTTTTCGAGAGTCAAATGTCAAAATACCTGTTTCATTGGATTGATTCTTTTTCATCATTTCTTCTTCCTCAAAGCGTTCCCGTCCATCAAGTAAGATACTGAGGTATCTATACATGTTGCTCTGAATCATAAGCTTAATATTTTGCAACTCCTCCTCACTAAATCTGTTTCCATATAAAAATTTAGCCTGCACAAAGCATCACAAAAAGGGGAACGATCTTAGAGATCTTACGTACACATTTTGAACATATGGATATTTTTTTATATTTTCGAGTAAATCTATCATGCAAAAAATGGAAAAATAGTACAGGTGTGGACCACACTTTCAAGCATTCATTCAGCCACAAGTGCCTAATGAAACTTCATACTTAGATTTGAGAAATACCTACTGTTTTATTTTTAACAGGAGAAAGAGCTTTGAAGATATAAGTTTATTTTCACCTAATAAGCTCCACAAAAGTAGATAATCTTGACACTAGAAATGAAAATTTCGGTTCAGTACAATTTATTGAGGGTATGGAGCCACGTCGGTCGTTTGGCGTGCTTTGGAGGGGGCATTACTCCCCAGGAAGCGGGACCGGAAACAAAAGCATCCTATAAAACAAGTTGTCTTAAGACAAACCGTCTTTTGCCAACAGGAATATAGGACCCTACTACTGTCTACCAAAATTTCCTTTTTTCGGACATTCTATCCTATATATAGGAGACCAACAACTCGCGATATTTGGCAGCAACTAGCAAGTCCAAGATGACTATACCTTCACCCAAGATTGCACAATTTCATCCCATTTATATGAAAATATGTCGATTTTGTTTACCTTTTATTGTTAATGGGTTCAACAACTTAAAAGTTCTTCAAAGCCTCCTCGACTCAAGTGTTACTGAATTTAGAATCTCTACATTCCTTTACTAAAAAAGTAGGATTATTATTTTATGATAGTTTTTCTTTATCATATTTTAATACGATAATTAATAATGAAATTTAACAAAAATGGATAAAAAAACTGTTAGCGCAGATTCAGTAAAATATATAAATGATCTAAATTGAAGTTTATGCAACCAATAAGTTATGGACCGACTTCCAACTACGACCACTCAAGTGGTTTAAACTTGCTCTAAAACTTACCCCTATTGACTGGTGGCTCAACCTGCCCGTTTCATTACCTCTATTTTGTCTGACTGATCTTGAATGAAAGATCTCATTGAGCCAATTCATCCAAAAACCTACTTCCTAACACCCCTATTTGTTTTTTTTTGTTTTTTTTTTGCTAATTTCACAACTTTTGCAAATGAAATACCTGCTTGAAGATAGTACTGGTTCCCGAGCCCTCAAGTCCAAGTAATAAAAGCTTTTGCACTTTTTTCGGCTCAAAGTAATTGGGAACAGTTGTATAATTGCTGGGTTCATTATTCTCTCTTTGTGGCTGACCATGAGGCACAGGCAACGAAAACAATGAACAAAGAAACCGCGTTGTAGCCTGCCCAGAAAGACGTTATTTTCATGAAATTTCATACACATTATTAGCCATGATATGGGATATAAATTCAAAAAATGTGAGATTGTATATACCTTTTCCCAGATATTTCCTTTGATATTATTCTGGCCTTCCTCCTCATAACGACCATCATCATAGACCCAAAAATGAGTATCACGAGGGCATTGCACATGTGCCAGCTGAAACAAATCAGCAAAAACAAATTTTAGAAGTACAGAAAAAACTAGAGATGGTGGCCTTTGACCCATTTACATATGAACGGGTCCATTCAAGTTATGCCTAATAGGTCAAACAGGGATTAACAAGTTAAAAGAAAAAAAAACTGGATGGGAAACAATCAAATGGTCGAAAGTCGCCAAACATGTATTTTTAATGCATCAAACCTCCTAAATCATTTTATTGCAACCATAAGTTATTAATGAAGTATTATAAAACAGATATGACACGATAATTACTTAATTATAAAATAAATATTTGGACAAAAATGGTTCCACCAAAAATCCTGTTTGGGGCTCTGGCATCATTGCCTATTTGATATTTTCCAGCGATAAATGGAGAAATCAAATCTTAGTGATGCATGACTTCTAACTTCAACAATAAAAACATTTAGAAAACAATAACAAGATAAAAGAGGAAACTAGTCACAATCTTCTTAACTGCATTATTTCGAAAAACGGATCATTACTTTAGTATCAGAATTAAAAAAGATGGACAAATTTTTGGCAGGTCAACTCAACCTAAAAATTTACAAATTTTGACCCCTTACCAAAATTTTTTTACTACATATAGCAATCTAACAATTTCCTTACGAGCATTGATCAAGAACAATAACTAAATACGAGAACGGAGTCATGGACCCCAAATAAGGGAATAGTTGCATCTCTTGAAGATTGACAAATACCAACTCAATGAACTCGAAAACTAAAAAACATACACAAAGCAGTAGAGGTAGTAATTTTGACCCACTTGTTTCTTGATGGGGTTGACTTGGATTATTAGCGATCTCAAACATGTAAAATGAGCCTAATTAAAATAATTAACTAGAAAAGAAACATGACAAAAGTCACCAAAAGTGTTTTCCTGAATGAATATCACCTGAATCATTTTAATCAAAAAATTAGATTGTTGTGAGAATTTAGTTTTTGTAATCCCTTAAATATATGTGTATATGTATAGTTTTTGTAACCCTATTTAATGGACTAATTTATGTATAAAAATACTAAAGTGGCCAAAAACGTTAGTGGGTCAACCCAACCTGACTATTTTGGCCCATTACCCAACCCACCCACATTACAAAACAGAAAAGGGAGATGGAGAATGAAACAATTAACCTTCAGCACTTTCAACTCAAGTTTAGTAATTTCTCGGCCATTCATGTAAACTTCTGTATTTCCATTGCTAGCAGTTGGACTAAGTTTCCCAGTAAAATTCAAATTTGAACTCACCACTCTGTCTGGTTTGTCTCCCTCCTGAAAAATTAAAAACAAAATATTACAACCTTAAAATGGAAATAAAGGTGGCTTTTATAATCCCATTTACTTATAAATGGTTCCATTCAGGTTATGTTATGCATCTAACAACAGGGAAAATCGAAAAAAAAAGTTGGCTAAACGGAAAAAAAGATCGTCACTGACCCAAAAAGTAACGCATATATTTGATTGTCATTGAAAAAATAGAACTTTTGTATTCATATTTTTATTTCGAAAAGCAAACTTTTGTATTCATATTTAACATAATATTATTTATACAAAATTAAAATCTTTAGGAAAAAACTGTTTAGGGTCAACCTAACCACCCTGAACCTTTTTGTGATGTACTTAAGTAACCAGTTTTGACCCGTTACCCAACCCACCCAATTTGCCAATGATAGGAAGCAAAAACAAACAAAATTCACTAAAAGAAGGCAGTTTTACCTTTCCCCAAAGACCAGATTCTTTGTCATACCAATACATTCCAGGTTTTAACTTTCGTGGGGGTAAAGGGCAGCCCAAAAGTTCGGCCATTTCCTCAGGTTTAAGTGGATATCCATTCACAATTAACTGCTCAGGTCGAAGCTGATTAGCAGCACATTCTTTTTCCGCTTTCATAATCTGTTTGACTTCCAAAGGACTAAGCAAACGAGATAATAACCTGGAATTTTTCCCCAAACTAAGGCGTTTCGACTCATCAATCGCCTCACCAATACAAGTAACACACTTTCGACCCTCAGGCATCGATCCCATTGCTCTAAGAACACAATTACTACAGTATTTTGCATCACAAACTAAACAAGATTCTTTAGTTTCCCACTTCCCTTTACCACACCTATAACAAACTCGTGTTTTCTTCTTCTTTTTCTTCTTTTCTTTAGAAACCGCGACGTATTCTGGATAACCAGGCCTCTCTAACCCGATTTCTCTCCTTTCTGTTCTATCAATTGTGTTGAAAGTAACCACCGGACCTCGCCTCCCTTCATTCCCCTGAGCATCGTCTCGGTTTTGAACTGAACCAGGAGAAGCCGAAGGGGAAGCTGAAAATGAGTCTGCATTATGCAAAACCGAGATTACAGATTCTGAGCTTCCTGATAATCTCTGGCTTTGATTTGGAGAATCCGTTACACCTGCAATATAAGAAACAGGCAATGGGATTGGGTCGATTACAGGTGGGCCATCACGAGTGACAGATCTTCTTGAATCAGAGAACGATTCAGCAATGGATGCTGTCGGGATCGAACGGGAATTTATATCTAATGGTTCTACCCTTGGAAGCTCATAAGACACATCAGGACCCATGTATTCTAAAGCAATTGAGTAATCAAGATCATCACTTTCTTCAGGTAGTGCAGTTCCAGGAGGAAGCATCTTCTTCACAGCTTCTCTCCAATCTTTTGCCCCATTTTCTTCCATATCCCTCATACCAGTTGTGCAGAAAAACTAAAACACTTTCAAGAAACAATTTTTGAATCAAAATTGGGCCTTCATACCAACAGATTTTTACCACCCAGTTCAGACAAGTGTAGATGCAACAGATTCCTAAAACACCAAAATCAGATTAAAGAAGAAAAGTACTTCAATTCCATTCCAAATCTATACAGAAATAAAAATATTCAAGACATATTTTGAATCTGATTAGGTCAAAATAATACCAAATTTCAACAACCCAACTCAAGAAAAGATAGATTTAACTGGTTATAAAAATACCCAAATCAGATTAAAGTAGAAAAATACCTCAATTTCGCAGCAAGCCCTCGATGGAATTGGTGGAAGTCAATATCTCCTCATATTCAACAGCCAGAAAGGATGAAAACCAAGGACCCACCAACACCGAAGAAGGTATCAACCAATTTTGGGACACATCGCACATATTAAAGTCAAAGTCTTCATCATAGCAGTCAAAGTCCAACTTTTGTTCGATCTTTTTCAAAAGCCTTCAAATTTGAACAAGTAGATTAGCACCACTAATCAAAGAAACCAACACACGAAATGAGAAACCCCAGCTTGAATCCGTCAAAACCTTACAACTTTTGACATCTAAATTCACAAGATTTGAAAGATTCAAATCTAAAAAAATGAAAAATGGCAGATTTCTCAACCAGTTACATCTATAAAATATAGGGAATCAACAAGATAAAGATTTTGTCAGCAACAAAGAAGGCAAAAAAAGAATAAAAAGACTTACTTTGGAGCAAGTAGATGATGACCTTTTGCAAAGAAAAGAGTAAAGGGTTTCAAAGAAAGCAGATAAAAAGGTACGAGGGGCGTGCGTGTAGACTGTACACTGTAGAAGATTAAAAAAAACAGCGTATTTTTTACTGGGAAAGTGACAAGCAATGGGAAGATGAATCTGAAAGTAGTTACTTCTTTTTTACTTTTTGGGATTCTGATAAATTATCATATAATATCAAATGGGTAGTAGTGTTTAGAGTAAAAAGCTTTCTGGGGAACAACCATTGGATGCATCAAATACATACAAATCTGTGTGTTTTTGGGTAGTTGTGTGTGTGTGTGAAAGAGAAACAGATGAGAAGAGTGGGGTGGTGATAGTTATAGATGATGGATTGATGGGGTTGTGGAGACCATTTAACTTTGGTAGATAGTGTAAGGTGTCATAAGCATTATTTTTTGTGTCTGAAATAATTGGAGTATTTGACAATTGTAATTTCTTTTACATATTTATAGATTTTTAAATGAAATATGATAAATTGGTATGGTAGTTTGAATTAATTTTTAAAATTAAATTTTAGTGATGTTTGAAACTTTACTATGGTAGTACTTTTTCTTAAAGTGTCTTTTTATGAAGATTGATAAAGAAGTATATCTTTATTATGGTAGTTTTTGTGTTTTGTATTGGAAAATCACATCAAAGATTATATTCCACTTCTTTAGAATAAAAGTGTTATATAATTTAATAGAATTATTTAAGAGAATTTTAGGCGGTGTTTAGATTTATGAGTGAACGTATTTTTTACTTAATTTAATTCCGTATTAGGTTTTGTTTATGTAGCTTTCATTTGTATTCGGTTCGAGTTGTATTTCTTCTTGACACATCTTCTTGGAAAAATAATACATAATCAATTTCGCAGCTCGTCACAAATATGTGTACTCAAAAAATCACACCAAAATGAGTTTGAGTTATTTAGTTTTTTATTTCCAACTATTGATTTCGATGTAATCGGATAATCCAGAGTTAAACCAACTCTGGTATAGGCTTTGAAAAATTGCAAGCTCTAGGCACATTACTTTCTTGTGTATTTGTTATGATTACGCTACAAAAATAACACCAAAACAATTTGTGGATTTGGCTGGTAATTAAATCTAAACTTTAACTAGACTTGGATGAAGTCTAGAAATCAAAACTTTAGAGTAGTTGCAACTTTAACACCCACCACACAGTCACATTAGTTTTTTTTTCTCCCACCACTTAGAGCAATGGGTGTACCATGAGAGCGAAGGGTAGGGGTGAGCGTGGTCCAGGAATCGGACCGGACCGAACCGAACCGATATGCACTGAAACCGAGAATGTGTTATTTTTCAAACCAAAAACCGAACCGATTGTACATATACGGTTTCGGTTTGGTCTCGGTCTCGGTTCGGGATTTCAGTCCTAGAACCGAATTAGGACCAATAAGGACAAAAATTAAGTTTTAATAAAGAACAAAGGCTTTGAGCATTTCTACATCAGCTTTGGCTTCTCCATTAACAAAAAATTTAAAATAAGTTGAAGGCATTTCTACATGATTTTTT
>JAUEJL010137281.1:0-10961 GCA_032274825.1 Drosophyllum lusitanicum | reverse complement strand
AATGGGTAGTTATGACTGTCTACTTCGGTAGCGGGTAGTTATGACCGTATGCTTCGGCATCGGGTAGTTATGACCGTTTGCTTCGGCAACGGGTAGTTATGACCGTTTGCTTCGGCAACGGGTAGTTATGACCATCTGCTTCGGTAGCGGGTAGTTATGACCGCATGCTTCGGCATCGGGTATGTATGACCGACCACGATGGTGGCGGGTAGGATGTGCATGAATGTAACCACGTTAAGTTGTCATATGTTGTAGTAACATACTCACTAAGCTTCGCGATTACTGTTGTTAAATTCTATTCTTTCAGGACGGGACCATGGTGGAGCTCCAGGACAATAAAGACAGCTCGCAGCCAAGAAGGATTTTAAACTTTGTTTCTAAACTTGTTTCAACTCGAACTAATGTCGAATTGTAATTTTGGGATATTGTATTCGCCTTTTAATTACTTATAACACTCCCGCAATGTACTCTAATACTAAATGATATTATATATCTTGTCAAATGTTCTTCTTTAAAAAAAAAATTTTGGGACGTTACACTATGACAAACCAAAACAAGTTGCAAAATTGATCCATTATCAATTCAACTTGAGCACGACCATGCATTTTCGTGTCATCAACTTAATCAACGAGGGGCCAAGGATATCTCTCAAAAGAGGAACGAATACCTTTGACTACATCGGTCCATTATAATAACAAGTCCTTGCTAAAAACTTTCCTTATTACAGCCAGTTACGAACTGCGTTAAAAAGCAATCTAAACAAGACCAAGCCATTATTCAAGAAGCACATGTATCTCCGATAAAAGGACAAACAATATTATCCTCCTGATTTACTTGTGACCATGTCCATGAAATAAACTCAAGTGCGGGTCCTCCAATCACTTGATCCATTATCAAGTTGTACTTGGTGTTGTGTAACTATATATTCAATCCATTATGAATACTCTACCAACCACTTGCCTCGATCTTAATTCACTTCTTTCTTCCCTATGAAGAACGACCGATCATGGAGCATTTTGAATAAACAGGTTCATTCAAGGAAGTATTAAACATGCAAAGAAAGAACACAATAATATTTCATGAAAGTAATCGCACCATGCGTATACTAAAATCTCCATTTAATATTCATTACAATTAGAAATACATTATCGCTTAATGTTCTCAAATACATCAAATACAACTAAAATATTCAAACCAAGTCACTAGCAAATCTAATGCCTATAAACCCTAGCATGAGAATCTTGTTTAGTCTGTAACAACGGTTTGGTGAGCAAGTCAGCCAAATTCCTCTTCGTCGGTACTCTACTAATCATAATTTCCCCATCCTCGATAATATCATGTATGAAGTAGTATTTCCGAGAAATGTGTCTCGTGCGTCGATGTGCTCTTGGTTCATTAGCTAGAGCTATCATTGTCACAAAAGATCTCAATAGGGCTAACAACGCTAGGAACAACTCCAAGATCCTTAATGAATTTCTTCATCCAGACCGCTTTCTTAGCAACCTCGCTTACATCAATGTACTCTGACTTTGTGGTTAAATCGGCCAGGGTATATTGCTTGGAACTCCTCCAAATCTTTACGGCTCGTTACGAACTCTACTAGATCTACGGAGCGCCAATGATTGTGTGTCAGGCACCTCAACCTCTGTCGGTTGAGGCTCCACTTCCTCCGGTTCACCAACCTCAGAAGTGGTACTAGTGCCAACATCAGGCTTCTCATCGGTGTCATCTTGAATTTCTTCAACATCGACTTGCCTCCCATTGACCTTTTCGGATATCAACACCATCGCAAGGAAAACCACCCTTCGAGCAACAAATACCTTGTTCTTGGAAGGTTTGTAAAACAAATATCCCATATAGTCAGCTGGGTAACCGATGAAAATACACCTCTCAGCTCTGGGTTCAAGCTTGTCTTAAGCCTCACGTCTTACGTAGGCCTCGCAACCCAAGACTTTGAGATAAGCAAGCGAAGGAGCTCTTCCATGCCACGTCTCAAAAAGGTGTACTTGTAACCTTCTTTGTTGGTACAAGTTCCTAGCAGCGGTTTTCAAAGCATAACCCCAAAAACTAATGGGTAGCTTTGTTCAACTCATCATATGCTGAACCATATATAATAATGTTCGGTTCCTCTGCTCAGCGACCCCATTTAATTGCGGTGTCCTGGGTGGAGTAAATTGTGAGATAATCCCACAATCCTTAAGATGATCGCATAACTCGGAACTAAGATACTCACCGCCCCTATAGACCTGAGAATCTTAATCGGCTTGCCCAATTGATTCTGCACCTCGTTTTGGTACGTCTTGAATACCTCAAAGTTTTCAGACATATGTTTAATCAAGTAAACATAACAATATTTACTGAAATCATTAATAAACGTAATGAAGTATTTGTAGTTGTTTCTTGTAACAGACCTGAACGGACCACACACATCCGTGTGAACGATATCTAACAAGTCTTTGCCCCTCTCACTAACGCCAGTGAATGGTGCCTTAGTCATCTTGCCTAATAAACAAGAATCGTATACGTCGCTTGACCCGTGGTCAAACGATTCCAAAATCTCATCCGCTGGGAGTTTGGCGATACGTTTCTTGTTTATATGGCCAAGACGGCTATGCCACAATGACAACTTGTCCAAACCATTTTTGGACTTAGAATCAATATTCATGATTGATCTATTACTATTCAAGCACACACTAGTTTCATAAATACCATGACATGGATAAGCCTTAAAATAATGCACACCATTTCTAATGCAAGAAATAATACCATTATTAAAAGTAAAATCAAACCTATTGTCAAATAGTGCATGAAAAGATATAATGTTTCGTGTCACGCAGGGCGAAAAACAAACATTCAAAAGAGTAATAGAAAGGCATGAAGGAAAGACAAGATCCACACTTTCAATCCGTTCCACAGGGACCACCTCTTTGTTCCCAATGATCAGGTCCAGCTTTGTTCCCCATGATCAGGTCCAGCTCACCAGCACCAAGAACCTTACTTCATTTTAGCAACTGCACAATATTACAAATGTGAGTGTTACAACCATTGTCTAAACCCAACCGTTTGAAGTAGCAGTGTTATACCAGTTCCCTTCGATTTGACTCGCTTGAACTCCTCAAGGTATTTTGGCAAGAATGCCGCCAATGCCCCTTTCCCTTGCAGTAGAAGCACTCGGCTTCCGTAGGGTCCTCGGCTTGCGGAACCACACCCTTCCCCTTACCCTTCGGGGCCGGGATTGGGTTAGGCTTGGGTTCACAACCTTTCCCTTTCCCTATCCCTTCACAGGGGGAGCGACCTTCCTTTTCTTGGTTCCTCCTTCCCGGATAGCTAAGACGGAAGCGGAAGAGGTAGACGGCTTCTTGGTCATGTTAGACTCTACCATCTTCAACATGACATGAAGCTCCATGAGGGTTTTATCCATACTATGCATATGGTAATTCCATACGAATTGAACCGGGCAGGGATTGGAGGATAATATCTATAGCCAACTCCCTCCTGAGGGGAAAACCCATCCTCTCCAAGCGATCCACAAATGCCTTCATCTTAAGCACATGGACGCTAACATTTCCGCCTTCCTGCATGCGTCAATCGAACAAGGACTTCATGCACTCGAAGCGCTCTTGCCTAGCCTGCTGTTGGAATATTTCCTTCAGCTGGTTAATCATATCGTGCACCCCTAGATGCTTTATTTGCTTTTGAAGCTCGGGAGTCATCGTAGCGAGCATGATACAAGCCACTTCGTTCGTGTCCTTGATGTGTTTATCATGCGAGTCTCGGATTGCCCTAGTCGCATTAGCCGCAGGGGCTTCCGGAAGAGGCTCCTCGATGGCCTACATCTTTTGTTCATACCTAAGGGCTATCCTTAGTTGCATGAACCAATCCATGAAGTTTTGGCCCTCGAGTTTAGTCTTTTCGAGGAACAACTTAAGGGAAATTGAGTTCGATGAAGTTGAAGCGATGCTATTGTTGGTTGCCATCTACAAAATAGAGTACCAATTTTAGTTGTAAAATCCTTGTAAAACAATTACCCATATAGTTTATAAAAACAAATTATTTGACAAGGCTAAGAACCACATTTCACTCTACCTCGTGACGGGTTTACCGCGGATCACGAAGCAAGTTATTTAGGCCGGTAACCATTTTACTGATTGCAACCATTTTGCAACTCTTAGATCCTTGCGGGATCCTTCGACACCCATTATGTCTAAGGCATCTTTGATCACTTCTTACACCAACTCCCTTGCTATCCTCAAATGACTCGGCTAGAGCTCGACATCACTTAAGTGTCACAAAAGAATTTGTAAGTCGTCCGTCAAGACACACGTTGGTACTCTCGACCAATAATTGGCTCGTGCTAAAGCTCGACAACCAATATTGCGAGTTGCCACACTCACCTTCCACACAACTCCACAAGGAATGACTCGTGCTAAATCTCGACAATCATCAAAGTTTCGTTAGATTTGGGTGGTGTCGACTTACGGATGGCGCGTGACTTACTTTTGAAAAACAGGTTGTAGTTTTTCAGGTTAAACCATTTTTAACTCATTTGGCGAATTAACCAATAAGTGATAAAAACATTTTTACCACTTTTAATATAATACCATTTTTATAATAACTTTGTTAATTCTATGCACGTAGAAATATAAACCATTTTTCTAAATCTGTGTTTTAATATATTTTGAAAGATTGTCTAGCATGCGATTTCCTATATATCCATGCAAGAAATAAATATATAAAACACAACCACACATATAAATATCAAATCTGTTAACATGCCCAAAATCTTATTCGTTTTCCCCGTGAGCCATACGGGGAAAACAAGGTCATCTAAGGACAAAACCAAAGAACCTCGTCGTGTGGGCTCCTCCGAATCCGGCATCTCCATTAGTACTCCGGGTTTATATCGCCAAGACATCACCGGTGTGACTCCTGATGGCATAATAAATTTATTCTAAATACAAATACATAGCAATAAGAAAACGGCGCGCAGGCCGCGGTCCTAAGAAACTATTACAAGTACAAAGAATAAAAGAAACTGTGACACTGAAAATCTAAAGCCGGTTTTTTAAACTCTCCGGAAGCATTACTCAATGATTACCATAAATATTCACAAACATTTACAAGATTACAAAATAAAGTATCTGTTGTGTTACAAAGATAATTAAAATATGGCTCGTCTTTTACAAAACAAATATTAGAGCGATGATCAAGCTTTCCTCTAAACAAAAACCCAAGCTCAACAGCTGTACTCACCGAACCTGCAAAAATGGTTCAACAGTGGGGAATTAGCACAAAGCTAAGTGAATAGAAGCTAAACCACAACAGCAAACAACAACAATCAATACAAAGCATGTAATCACATAAAGCCATAAGACCGGCGGTTCGGCGTAGAACCTTTCAACCATTTACGGGCCAAGGAAAAGGTTTACCGATAGCCCTATGCCAATTGGCACAGTTAGATCCCCTTCGACACAACGCATGCATCAGAAGGTCTATAACTGCTCAACCAATAGCAAACGGGCCCAGCCTAATTCCACGCATAGCTGAATTCTATCATATCACGATACTCGTTATCATCCCACGAGCACGTATCGGCCAAATAACACATAAGCAGTTATACAATCATCAATAAGACTAAATAGTCTGTCATTCAACAATCAGGCTAAACAGTCTATTAATCACAAATCACATACATCACATCAATCATAACCTTTACCATCCGTGAGTTTGCATCCACTCACCACTTTTCTCAATCACGCTGCTCAGTGGTCTAATGTTACCGAGTCTTCGTAGCTCCTGAGAATACAACAACACTGAAATCAATATCCTATTCATAAATATATATTCACATATATTTATATCAAACATAACCATGTATTTGATTCACATACGAAATAGCATAACACATGCAACAAGAACGAATATCAAACAAAGTCCAAAACTGTAAAAACCACTGGAAGCGTCGCGTCCAACAACCTGATGCGTTGCGTTAGGCTAAAAGTCAGACAACCCCAATGTCGGACCACCCTAAGTCGGACCAAAAGTCAGACCACCAAGAGTCGGACCATCAAGGTTGGACCAAAGGATAAGTCGGACCAAACCAGGAAAACGTCGCGTTCCCCTATCTGGACGTGTCGCGTCGCGTCGTGTGACAAATAGCTTTCTGCTTCTGTTTCTTCCAACATCTTACCAATTCATATCAAACACAATTATAATTCTGGAAATCGATATCTGACAGTTCTAAACGATAATAAACTTCATATCACATATATACAATCATCATAAACATACTAAAACCAATTAAAATCTCAAAACCAACAAAGCCCATATGTCAAGTTTCATAAAAAACCTTCATAACTTCTTTCATGGTGTTCTTAATCTTTTAACATCAAAAACCCAGCAACATATAACAAGGATTAACATAATTCATAACACAAACATGTACCAACCTTAGTCTTGAAATTTCAAACACTCAATCTCAAATACAAAGATTCAAGTTGTTTTCTTGAGTTTCTTCACTTCAAAGAAAAGAACACACACACACACATACAATTTCTTACACATACAAGAATGAGGAGGTGACTATCTCATGTATATCCATATGTTGTTTCACTGTACACGTGCACCCACAAATCAATTGACCATTCATGCATACACACAATTATTATCACTTTATTCAAATACTTAGATTAACATGAGGTGTAACTTTAATTAGGATATTCAAAATTACTAGTATACCATACTACTTTCTAGCATACATTAATCAAAATTACTAGTATACTATATTACAAATCTCCTCTTCTTAAGAGGATTCCGTCCTCGGAATCTCATTTCCTTTAAACAAATGGGAGTAACGATTCTTCATATCAGCTTCTGTCTCCCAAGTTAAATCAAAACCCAAACTGTGCTTCAATTTAACCAATACCATTGGAATCTGTTTCTTACAAAGCTTAGTCACTTTGCGATCCAAGAGTTCAACGGGTTCTTCCACAAGTCTCTTCTTTGAATAAACTTTCAGCTCATGAACTGGGAGATTCTGTCTTTCATCTTCTACCTTACACTTGCAGATAACATACATTGAACGTGATGAATACCTGCCAACTCAGAAGGAAGATCAAGTGTAACAGTCTAATCATTCACTATCTTCCGTATACTAAAAGGACCTATGAAGCGAGAAGATAACTTCCCGCGTTTGCCAAAATGAATAACCCCTTTCCACGGCGAGACTTTAAGATAAACCAACTCACCCACCACAAACGAAACAGGCCGACGACGTGGATCAGCATACATTTATAGTCTATCTCTGGTGGAAGTTTAGTTTCAAAATCTGTCGTGATGTGTTTCCACTTCCACTCAGGTATCTCTAGTTGTCTCAAAGATCCGTAAGGTTTCTGGTGCTCCGCTTTGACTTGTGCACAAATGTGACTTGATTCAGCAAACTATGCCACATCTGCTTTCATCGTTGGCCACTAGTACAGTACCTTAAGGTCGTTATACATTTTGGTACTTCCAGGATGTACTGACAATCTGGACTTGTGCGCTTCTGCTAAAATCAGCTTTCGAAGTTCTCCAAGTAAAGGCACCCAAACACGAGAGTTATAAGTCTTCAATCCACTTGAATCATCGGTTAATTCTTCCTTTCTCTTTCTCATCAGTTCTGACTTCAAATTCTCATCTTTCAATGCTTCTAGTTCAGTGGACTTCAATCTATCCACTAAGTCAGACACGATCTCTATTCGCATGAATCGAACATGATCACCAGCTCCTTTGCGACTCAACGCATCTGCCACCATGTTAGCTTTTCTAGGGTGATATCATATTTCGCAATCATAATCTTTGATCAATTCTAACCATTGCCTTTGCCACATATTCAATTCCTTCTGTGTAACACATACTGTAGACTCTTATGATCGGTACAAATTACACATCTAGTACCATACATATAATGCCTCCATAATTTTAACGCAAAGACAACGACTACAAGCTCTGAGTCATGAGTTGGGTAATTCTTTTCATGTGGTTTCAACTGGCGCGAGGCATAAGCAATCACCCGATCACGCTGCATCCAAACATAACATAGACCTGCAAAAGAAGCATCACAATAAACCATAAAATCATCAGATCCACTGGGCAGTGTAAGAATAGGAGCTTGGCATAACAACTGCTTTAAAGTTTGATAAGCCACGTCCTCTTCATCACTCTATTTAAACTGCACATCTTTACGAGTTAACCTAGTCAGCGGACTCGCAATCTTAGAAAAATCTTTGATAAACCTGCGATAATAACCCGCCAATCCCAGATAACTCTTGATTTCTGAAGGCGACTTTGGAGTGTTCCAATTCACAACAACTTCAACTTTTGCAAGATCAACTTTGACTCCTTCATTACAAATAACATGCCCCAAGAATTGAACTTATCGCAACCAGAATTCATATTTTGAGAACTTAGCATACAATTGTTCTTTCTTCAGAGTTTCCAAAACTTGTCTCAAGTGGATCTCATGTTCAGACTCGGTTTTAGAATAGACCAGGATATCATCAATAAAAACAATCATGAAGTTATCTAAGAATGGTCTACAAACTCGATTCATCAAATCCATAAATACTGCAGGCGCATTAGTTAGACCAAATGGCATAACAAAGAATTCGTAGTGACCATACAGAGTACGAAAAGTAGTCTTTGATACATCATCATCAGAAACGCGTACTTGGTGATATCCAGATCTCAAATCAATCTTAGAAAAGAATGAAGCACCCTGTAACTGGTCAAACAAGTCATCAATCCTGGGTAACGGATATTTGTTCTTTATCGTCCTCTTATTCAGTTTTCGATAGTCAATACACATTCACAGAGTACCGTTTTTTTTCTTAACAAACAGGACCGGTGCGCCCCACGGGGATGAACTTGGATGAATAAAACCTTTACCCAACAAATCTTGAATTTGCACCATCATTTCTCTAATCTCATAAGGTGCTAATCTATATGGAGACTTAGCCACCGGACGAGATATAGGAATCAAGTCAATCTTGAACTCTACCTCTCGGACTTGAGGCAACCCAGGCAAATCATCAGGAAACACATCCGGGTATTCCGCTACAACCCGAATATCAGTCGTAGTCTGCTTCTCCTTCTTACCATTAATAACATAAACAATAAAAGATTCACATCCCTTAGCCAGAGATTTTCTAGCCTTCAAACACGAAATCATAGGAAAAACAGATCTAGCCTTCTCACCACGATCCATTACGTGTGACCCATCAACTAGAGGAAAAGAAATCAACTTCTTATGGCATTTTATACCTGCTCTGTTCAAACTCAACCACTCCATACCCAATACCACATCAAAACCAGATAAGGGCATGACAAGAAAAGAAACAAGAAAGCATGCACCATCAATATCAATACTATCCCCAGCGACGATAGTTGTGACGGGAACCATCATGCCATAGGCTACCTCTATTTCTAAGGGATTAGTAAATTTAGAAGTAGGCATACAAAAGGCCATAGAAATAAATGAGCGATTAGCTCCCGAATCAAATAACACTCTAGCAAGAATAGAGTTTATCAAAAACATACCGGTGATAACATCATTAGTCATGGTAGCATCATCTATCGTCATTCGGAATGCCCTACCCTCTGGCGTAGGAGGGTTCTTTCTTTTCTGTCCCACAACTGACGAGGATCCCCTAACCACTCCAGCTTCTGACCCAAACCCTGTTTTCTTTTCAGCACGGCACTCGCCCGCTCGGTGCCCCTCTTTCAAACAACTCCAGCAAACATTCCGAGGAAAGTGACAGTTCTTGATCTCATGGCCAAATTGACCATACTTAACACAACACAAGGTCTGTGGCGTACACGACCCTGTGTGGTAAGACTTATTCATTGGTTAGAGCCACCAGATGTAGGTCTACTTTAACACCACTTTTCCAGTTTTAATTTAAAAACCTTATCTTACGAGTTAGCACCTAAAAGATATCAGAGTTTCACAAAAATACAGCTTCTAAACATACACTTGCTAACTTTTACAAAAGTAGTGTCAAAAGTTTGCTTCCCTAAAACCAGGACCTATCTAGCTGAACTCTGCACTAAGATCCCACCCTTGCTGGAACCTGTGCCACCTGCAACATACAACACCGAAACATAAGCAAACGCTTAGTGAGCATAGTAATTGAAAACTAGAATATTTTACAGGAGCAAAATCTCCCAGGATGTGTCGCATCCAAGTTGCAACACCTACAAACCTGCATAAACTGTTACTGTTCTGGAGTATAGCTAAACCACCTGTGCAGCTATACACTTTGTCTCTGCTTTGTGTAGCTGGATACCCTAACACTTCTTTGGTATACAACTACACCACCTGCGTAGCTATATACCATAACACTATTCTCATGCATAACTATACCACCTACATAGCTATACACCACCACTGTACAATATATATATATATATATATATATATATATATATATATATATATATACATCAACGCTATCACACATAACAAAGATATCATAATATAAATCATGGATACTTATATTGCTTTCCCCCGTGCATAGCTACACCTCGGTATAGATAAACACTCTTGCTACACATGGAACACATATAACAGATATATCACTTAGCACAAATATCATGCATATTCATATGCTACTCATACTAAAAGAATAGTATACTCACCTTGATGCTTAGATATCTGATTCACAGCGCTAATTCAACCGTATCACCCCAAGCACGCCATCATTTATTGCCTACAAGCAATATACAATCAATGCATCAAATTGACAACTTAGCTGGAAAACTAAAAGCTGAATAGGGCCAGGCACGCCCGTGCCTCCTTCAAGGCACGTCCGTGCCTTTCTAACCCGGGCCCAGACATGGCCTGCTCCAACATGGGCGTACTGGGCCAGACACGCCCGTACCCTACATAGGTACGCCCGTGCCCTAGCACGCCCGGACCTGAA
>JAUEJL010137270.1:0-10961 GCA_032274825.1 Drosophyllum lusitanicum | reverse complement strand
CCTCCCTTCCACCGATGAAACTACTCTTGCAAAGTAAAAAAGTCGTATAACGTTCCTTCCAGTCGAATAGAATCTATAAAAGCAAAGCCAAGAGGCGACAACGGATCTGTCTAAGGGCATCTGGAATTGTCTGTTTCGGTATTCACTCTTGTAAACGGTCGCAAACGCTCACCTGTCCACATCCTTCCTTTTTAAGTAGTTTAACCTAAATAAACAAAGATAGGGCTTTGGTTGATCCTTCACACTCACACATGCTGATGCTGTTGCTGTCTTGGTGAGCGACGAAGGAAATCTCATAAATTTGGTTTAAACAACAAAGCATTGAATTGACCCAAATATGTGAATGGGGGATGTTGATACGCATCAAAATGATATTTGCACACATAATAGTGTTTGATTAGTTTCTCAGATTTTTATCAACAAATGAAATTAAAAACTGGACAAACAATAAATAACAAACTAGTTAAAAGTTGAAAAGCAACACTCCAACTCTTATAGAAAGTTCTAAGATTCAGTTACTAAACTATCTTTTAGAATTCTAATCACAAAAGCAAGAGTGAAGGTCATTTCGGGTGCCATTACATATGTTCCAAGAGCGAAGCAGATTTTATCAAATCCAAGAATTTCATTTAAGTTTCAACATCGACAAATCTCTCTTATAGTTTGTTTATAATGACAATTAATAAAAGACAAGGTCAATCAATACCTACTATCGGATTGTTCTCAGACGACCAGTTTTTACTAATAGATAATTGTGTCGCTATTTTTCGTGTTAAAAATAATAACAAACTAAAATGGCTTATTTGTGACAACAATAAAAATCCTATAGAATAAACGATGAATGTGATTTATAAAGAAGTTGGTGAGCATGAGTTCTTATTTCACGATTTGAAGCCATATGTTTCATCCCACATTAGAATTCCGGTGAAGTAAGTATTACCCGGCCAAGACAACTGTGTTCCCAGCAAGGTTATAATTTCTCGGCGAAAATACATGTGATATATAAGCGCTTTTACTGGGAAGACGATTTTGAGTGGTGATTTGATGCTTAAACTAGTAAAAACGTGGTACCCTTGCTTGAAATCACGAAATGATACTAGATCTGCCTATGTTGGCAAATTTCACTTTTAACATTCCATAAACCCTATTTTTTTTAACCGTTTGGTTTGGGGTTCCAACTCTAGTCATAACTTCTCGTGTTTTTTCAAGTTGAGATATTGATATTGGCGTATGAAATAAATTGAATAGAACAGTTCCGAATGAAAAAGAAGTAAATAGTTTTTTACGTACATGGACATAGACGACAATGACGGATATATGATAGATAATGTGTCAAGGCGTGTGTGTGTGTCATTCTATTCTCGGATTCATTATTTTGGACAAATTGAATACACATGGATGGAAATGGGTCAACATATGTGCATCCAATCACGCCATAACATCAAATTTCAATACGTAATCTTTGACTTAATTAGAACATTGTTAACTTTTAGACCAACTTAGCTAGCTATTCAAAAGGAAAGCATTAACTGTATGAATAGAAATAAAGAAACTAGTATAAAGCTAGTGAATTAGACTTTCATTGGAAGTGGCCGCCAATACAGAAGATGAGCATAAAAATTGATAACTGTCGTCAACTGGTTGTCGGCGGAGAATTTGGGATCTTTGAGAAGGATCGGTATTGTAGCCGCACCTTCTCTCCACTCTCAATAATATTTACAAGGTACCTGCAACAAAAATACACACATCCAAAAACAATCTTTCATTCGGTTTAAAAATGCCAGCCAAATCATTAGAAAACGAAGGAAAACTGGTTTAACGGATTCCAATTATGGAGCAATAGGCGGATCTTAAAAATGGCGTTGCATTTGCAAATCCTAAAACTCTTTTATAATATTTTGTATTGTAAAAGAAAAAAAAAGAATGGTTGTAATGATAGTACACATCCAAATTATGTCGTAATGGTAGACCATTGCAGGATTGTACGTTTGATAGACAGAATATTAGTAAGTGTGCAGTTTAGCGACAAATTCTATGATATACTGACCAGCCATTAAGAGATTGTGACGTTATAATAGCTTCTTTCCCAACAAATTTTTCTGGTGTCCTCCTGTTTCCCTGCACATCATTTCCTCATAACTGAGAACATTTCTACAGGTGGATGTTTTGCGCAAAAATAATAATTTACAACACCGCCAAAATAACTCACCTTAATAACAACTTTCTCGTTTACTGAAAATGGATACTGTACACCTCTATGGAGTCCATTTTCAGGAGTAACATCCCCATTTACCTGAATTATTTACAGATAATATTTGTTAGGCTCCTAATCCCACTGAAAGACATGTAGATGCTACTTGCCCACAATAAATGTCCAAGAAGACACCAGCACAACAACTGCGTATATTTTTTAAAAGAATGACTTATGAGGTTTTATGCATTATAAATACACTTTTGGCTATTTTCAACTTGTTTGACCTATCAGAGATGAAGCATAACCTAAATTGATTGCTTGAAATTGCCTCCTCTAATATTGTAAAAATAACCAGGTTTTGTTACTTAATTATAAGTTAACACCCGCCATCAGATTGCAAGTCCATTATGATTACCACATAAAAGTACCGGACTTTGTTAATAATAAGTTAGTACCCAGCGGTCCCCAACTTCTCTTCTTTGTTTTCGCATAGAAGCATTATGAAAGAGCCTTCGATCATCCTCACGTTTGACGGCTCCTGCTGCAGCTCTTAAAGCTGTTCATAAAAAAATATGAATCAGAGAAGCAACAAAAGGTACTAAAGTGTAAATCCAAATTCCAAACACAACTCAACTCAACAGTGCAAAGAAAGAGGGGAGGATAGAGGTGGCAATTTCAGCCCATTTAATTTAAAATAAATAAAGAACAGGTCAATTCAGGATGCATCTGTTTGATAAAAGGTCAAACAACGTAATATACAAAAATGCCAAATGGATCAAACCGGTGAAACATGTCAAGTATTCAGAAGCTTACAACATTCTATATCTTTTTATTAGAAGAATATATTATTATTTCAATAATAGAGTTATTTAATTGCAGATAATACATTGACTCTATGCAAAATCCCAAAAAAGAGGACAAAAAAGTGTTGGTGAGTCAGCCACTCAGCATGTTCAGACCCAATCTCATTTTGACCTGCTATTCAACCTAGCTGACCCACCCAATTTGCCACCTCTAATGGGACGAAGTAATAGAAAAGCAAAACAAAAGTTGAACTGTATGTTACCATGATTAGGTATTAGAGATCCAGTCCCAACTTCAGCATCACAGACAGTGCATCTACCCTGAGATGTAAAAGTCGTTTTCTGTCATTCTTAGGTACCAGCTGGATGTAAATATGTAAAAAGAACATAAAGTGCTTAAAAGCTGAAGAACGCATAGGATATTTAATGACAAGGAAAATTTGCAAATATTAAAAAAAACAAAAATGGTTATTTTAATAAAAATTTTATGACCATTCATGCATTTCAAAACAGAACTGTTCTCATCTACATTCCAGTTTATTTAGAAAACAGATGCTTCACCTTATCCAAAAAATGGATCTTTCACCTACCGTATCTATGACCCTCTTAAGCATCAGGCCGCCAAATGAATGCCCGCATGGAACAAGCATAGCATCTTCAAGGAATGCACCACTAAAGCAAGTACCAAATTGCATTAAAAACCATTATATTTGTAAAACACATAATTGTGATAAGCATATATTCTAGTATCAGCTGACCATGTGTACATTACCAGATCAAATGAAATGAAGCAAATGTTAGCTAATCTTTCACCAGTTCTTACATCGTAACAGAAGCAAGCAGGCACACATATAAAGGAAAAAAACAAAGATGAACAATTATTAGAAAGAATGAACTTACGACAATGGATCGGAGAGGACACTTCTCAATGACTGTTCTTTAGTGGAGTTTTTCCAACCTGTCTGCAGTTGAGATCCCACTGTGAGGCCTTTGTCTTTTAACAGCTCGATAATCAAACTTTATCAGGCCAAACCAGAACAACTATCACCCAAACCCTTTATAACAATAAAAGACTTGCTAAAGTGTGACAAAATTATGAAATTGGGAGAAGGGTGGGTGCACAGAATGCTGACATATCAGTAGTCCATTTTAATGTGAGGATTGACTTACATAAGCATTATCAGAGGGGTTACATGGTACATGATCTTCATCAGCAGAAAGATCGTCCATAAACTGGCTTACAGAGATTGGTACATAGCTCTGAGGGATCACATGACCAGCTGCTCTAATTGGAGAACAGTCTAATATGGCATTGCTTTGTGGCATAAGCCTAAATGCCAATGACGACCTACAAAATATACGTGGATAAAAAGGTTGAATTTTCATAAAGTCTATATAGACAAAAAGAAAAAAGAATATTCCAATAAATAATCATTTTCTAGATGTACCGTCCAGCATTAGCAGTGGCAGGAGTGTGATCGGTTGCAGCCCTATATGAAGCAGCTGGGCGAAGGCCGGCAGTGGCATGACTGAGTGCCTTTCCTGTCAATAGCAAAAGATCCCCAGGGGCAGAACTGTAATCTGCCACGTACCAACGCCCATTGGGATCGCGAACCTAAGGTAACAAGTAAAACAACTAACTCCAATGAATCAAACAACTGAGAGTCAGAGGACATACAGGCAAGATGGGTGGGCAGTTGAAATGGGTCAAATTTATTTAGGCTCACAAACACTTTTTTGTCAAAATAAATTGAATATCATTGTAATAAATATTGAACTTACAATAAACAAAATTATTAGTTTATTACAACAATAAATCTAAATCTTGGAACAAAAATAATTTACGATGTTATATGTATTGAAAAGACTATGGGTGACTTCCAAGTTCTAATCCGTTTGATTCATTTGACCGTTCCCTTTTCGCTTAACTTGTTTTATTTAACTTGACCAACCCAAATCTATTCACTCATCAGTAAATGGGTTAATTTTCCCACTTCTACCCAAAAGAAATGGGAATTGCTGTTTTAGCATAAGGAATCAGAATTCATCACAAATGAAGTGTCATCTTATGAAAATATACCTGCAGACCAGGGGCGTCTGAACAAACCAATGTTAGTAATCCTTTCTCACTTTCACTATTTGTTGTAACGTTCGCACCAGCAATGGCACCTTTTCCCTTTTGCAATGATGTGTGCAAGTAGGACGAAACAAGTACTGATGATGACACCTCATTAGCAGGTAGGGGGTTGTCATCAAGTAAATGGTTAAAAGCACTGAGTTAAGTGTAAGTTTGAGCATGTATTAGTGATGTGCACGAAATAAAAGGAAAAAGAAAAAGCAAAAAAAGTAAGATACAACAATAAAAGAATACTTGAACCCATGATCATGGTTCTTACTCGTTTCGTAGACGAAGGTGCCTAGCCATTGCACATAAAGCAGCACGAGCAGCCTTTCCCATGCATCTGAAGACATCTGCCATGCATGGTGGAGATGAATCCATATCTTCTAAAGCCCTGTAACATGACTCTTATAACATCGAATGTGCCAAACAATACGCTTGAACGAGTATACAAAGTTAAATACAACACACATATAAAGAAGTGAAAAACACGTAGAAGTGGAAAATGGGTGGATAGAGGGACGGTAATGGGTCAGTTTGGGTAAGTCTTATTGCGGGTCAAAACAGGTTGAGTTGGTCAACCTGCAAAAAATCAAACACATTTCCTTGAATATTTATTTTGCAACATAACGAGATCACCTTAAAGTAATCACTTACTACCAGTTGCAATATCTTTATCAAGAATTATCAAAACAAAAAATAGAATGGAAACACTTACTAGAGCAGTACTGCATTATTGATTCAAACAACACTGAAGATAGTAGTTGGACGTGTAATAAGCAAAGCAGCTTGAAACATATATTGAGCCTGCTCAAATAGGGCAAGTCCCAGAAGACCTTTTGATGTCTATCGAATATGTAATATTATCCCATAAATGGTGCCAAGCATTTTACTCTACTTTGACTATAAAGCTAATATTCTGAATTTCAAATGGGGCAGGGAAATGACAATCAACGCCAAGAATTTTCCATTAATTTTGTAAAGTATTCACTATTCAGTATTCTTTAACCATTATTAGGCATTCATAAGACCGGAATTTCTAAACTAAAATTATTCGTTTCTACAGTATTACAAAAGAAGTAGCAGCAGGCAGCAATGTACATTAGCAGGATTAATGGCTAGTCAGATATCAGAGATTTTATGATGCAATGGACATAATGTGACAAGTTAAACCTCATTTACCAAATTTCTACAACCTGATACTATGACAATAGAGCCACAATGCATCCAAGAAACCAACAAATTCCGTGCTAATATGAAAAAGATATAAATGGAGAAAACACGTACCTTCCTGCCCTGTACTTATAAAACCCATTATTACCATTACTGCAGCTCCAATTTCCACCACTTTGACCCCGAGTCCTAAAATACAATCGGGCCGATTCCAACCCGCACCTCATCAACGCTCCTTCTTCAGTTCCCAATTCAATCACCGCGGCGTTGTGCCTCGTAAGTGAACAAGATAAGGCCTCCACCGCTCTCAAATAAGAATCCGTTGGCGCACCGTCGTAGGATACAAGGTCCGAGAGCCTTACTTTCGCAAGCGGCGATGAGGATGGCATGATCACGGCGGGCTCTCCGGTAGGGTGAGCAGCGGAGATCGGCGTGACAATATGGCTAGGCAATTGGCGCTCGGATGCTAGAGAGATCGGCGAAGGGGCCTGTTTCTGCTGCATGTTTTTGTTGTTGGCGTTGGCGGTGGAGGTAGTAGTAGTATGTGATGATCTAATAGAGGAAGATGACGGAGGAGGAGGAGAGCTGGTCGGGATCGATGCAATAGCAGTTGTCTGCTGCTGGTGATGATGCATCATATTGATCTCGACCATTAATCATATCAATTTGCCTTTTTCAGAAGCTGATGGAAGAAGGAAGAACGAGTAGAAGAGAACTAGGGTTTTCTTGTGCTCAAATTACAGCCGTTTGCGTTGCGAATGAGGTTATAAAGCGGTTTGCTGTTTCAATGTCGTAGCCGTCGGACATAGCGTTGGAAGGGAGAGGTTGACGGCGGTGTTGGTGCTTTGATATGGCAAATGAACCACCACTTTGCAACGCCGATTGCCGGGGGTATTGCTAGTTGCGACTTGCTAGTACGGCGAAAACTTTTATTATTCATAAAGTAAAATATGTTTTAATCTCCTCAAAATGATCCGTAACATTAACGTTACTTAACTAAGATAATGTTATATTTACAAACTACTTTATTGAAGGATAGTTTAATCATTTTCATATTACTCATTAAATTGGTTTGTAAGTGTAACATCATCTAAGTTAAATGATGCTAACATTACAGATCATTTTTCATATTTTATTATGATATAATTCTCAAATTTTTTACGGTTTACTTCTCCAAAATGTATTAAAGTATACCCTAAATATTAATGTGTGTATCCACCTTCCAAAAATGTTATTGTGTATATTGACCTTTTAATTTGTTATTATTGTATGTAATTTGATTACATAAAAAAAAGAGTATAAGTTTAGTATATACAATAGGAAGTTTAATACACACAATAACACACTTTTTGAAAGTTTGATACACACAATAACATTTTTGGAAGGTGGATACACACATTAACATTTAGGTTTGGGGTATAGTTTAATATATTTTGGAAGTTGGACACCCAATTTTTTAACTAGGGGCTTTATTTTGAACCAATGATTTAACCTTTGCTAAAACCGATTAAATTGGTTTCCAAACTTGTTTTTATAGGTTGTAGTCAGTTAAAAGTTAAAATCTCACCCGTCTATCCAAAAACCTCTTCTTTCTTTCATTATGTTCAACTTTTTCTCTCTCTATCTTATCTTCCCTGTCTCCTTCACAAATCAGTTTGTGGGATTTAAAGTGATTGAAAAATATTAATGTGTTACAGGAGTAGGAGACAAAGGCGGAAGAAGGTTTACCATGTGTCTCGGATTTATGCGTCGCTAGATAAGGCTTTCGGTGTGTGTTGCGTATTAATGTGTCGCCTATGAATATTTACAATTAGTGTGTGTGTGTTGGATCTATGCATCAGATCTATGAGTGTCGATTTAACCTTGGAAATTATCTTTTTTTTTAGCTTCGATTCCTTGTGCTTAATTTGATTTGTTGTTGCTCCAACTCAAGCAATAAATCTTCCGAACTTCAAACGAGTGAAAATGAACTGTACCTCGTGAAGTAAATCTCTAGCCGGTAGCCACACAGATCTAAGAACTAATCCCTTAAATAATAATTAAAAAATAGATAAAGATTGAAACTTGTGGTCTATAAACCAATTGTCAACCTCAAAACTAATGCAAATTATTCAACTTCCAATAAATAACATAATCAGAACGATGGACGGAGTTATTAGTGTTGGCAAAAGAAGATGGCCGAAACTCTTGTTGGTGCCGAAGAATACGGCCAGAAACCAACCTTAAGATTAAAATATTTACTAAAAAAATGTAGGGGTTAAACCTATTAAAGGTATAAAAGTTTAAGGATTAAACCATAATTTACCCTTTAATTTTCTATAAAATTTTATTTCCAAAAAAAACTAAAATTCTAGTGAACGTTTTTAAAATACAATGGGCCTTTGGTTCACGACATTTCATAAAATTATTCAAGATTTGCATTTAGATTTTTTAAAATCTCATGTTTGGTCGGAAATAGGAAGAAAAATATTGAATTTCCAATCCTATAAATAGCGGATTTTAAAGAAAGTGCTAAGTGCTAAATACCGAATCTTGATTATTTTCAAGTTTTGAACTCATAAACACTATCTCTGTTCTTCCTTTCATCGTCTATGAAACAACTTCCCAACTTCACATGCTAGTATGAAGGAGAGAAAATACTTCCAATGCATATCATTAAGGTGATTTGGATCGCTGTAAAACTTATAAGTTGTATGTGAATTAATTATTAAAATTTACTTATATAAATAGAACATATGGAGTATATTAGATATTTGGTCATTATGGGTTGATATAAATTTTAACGTTGTAGTTGTTACTGTTGTCATCTTCTACTTTACTTTCTTCTAATATTTCATCTTTTACTCTTTGTACTCGCTAAGATTTCTACAAAATATAAAATCTGGCCAAAATCCCGTTTGATCAGTTTATCATGAGAATTAAGAAGAAGGCCTTGTTTATTTTTTCAAATAAGACCTTATTCTAAAAAACATCTACGGACGGGCAGACGTTTTTACTTAAGATCGTTTGTTTTTTGACAGATATAAGATCTTCTTACATCTTATTTTTGCTTATTATTAGAAGCGATAGAATATAGCTTATTGTTGCAGACGTTATAACCCATCCCCTTTACCCTCGCCTCCACCCGTCGAACCCATCATCTCCGCCCCGTCGATCGCGTCGTTCCCAGCATCTGTCGCCGTCGATGCTAAACCCTCATCGCCGTCACCATCCACTTTAAACCTGTCCCGGCGTCCCTCTACCCTCATTGCTACACCCGTCGAAATTGCTCCACCTTCGAACCGTCGATCGCTGCTCCCGTCGAACACGTCGATCGCTCCACCCTCGTCGGTCGACCATTGCATTCCAAGCCCTAAACCCTACAACTGTTTCCTCGAATCCCGTCGAGAGAGTTGGTAGTGGAAGCCCTAAACGCTACGAAGCAGTCGATCCCAGCACCAACAGTCTAAGCCCTAAACGCTACAGCCTTCCATCAATCTACTACAGGTATCTGATTTAAAGCTTGAAATTGCATCTGTGATTTGGGTTTGCAATCATTCGATTATTTTCTTGTCTGATTCTTCTTTTTTTGTTTGAAATTGCATATGTGATTCGAAGCATTTGATATCCTGTGTTTGAATGCCTTTGGTTTGAAATTGCTGCTTGAAATTAGATACATATTGCTTGAAATAAAAAAAACAAACAATATT
This sequence comes from Drosophyllum lusitanicum, assembly GCA_032274825.1. Classification (NCBI taxonomy): domain Eukaryota; kingdom Viridiplantae; phylum Streptophyta; class Magnoliopsida; order Caryophyllales; family Drosophyllaceae; genus Drosophyllum; species Drosophyllum lusitanicum. The sequence goes on along the minus strand of JAUEJL010137270.1, from coordinate 983 downwards.
TTCTTCGCAGACCTTCGCATCATAAGATCTTTTAAACTTTAGCTTATCCAATAAGACCTTCGCATATGTGGAATAAAACCTTTTCAGCTTATGTCTTCAAAAACAAACACCACCTTAGTGCTGCAAGTTTTAACAAATCTTATTTTAGTGTAGTCGTAAAGCACGTGTATGGTGTATATAACAAATGAGGAGGAAGGAGTTCGAACTTCGAACCTTATACAATCCATTAATGCACTACATTTGCTTTTTTTTTCTTGGAAAGTTTTAATTTAATTTTATAATTTATTATTTTCATTTCTAAACAATTGTATTTTTTATTCTTTTATAACTTTTAATATATAATATTTGATATAAATATAAGTATATACTTATTATTGTATTATTTTTAGCTACATTAGAATATAAATTTTATCCTAATACTGTATTTACGTAAATAAAATATTCTTCGAGATCTAGTACTACACAAATATATACATTTTGTCGATAACTATCGTATTGCGTTATTAATTATATCAAACTATAGACAAAAAAAGTTGGTTATATATACAGATTTACACTAGATATTATACATTAAAATTTAGAAAGAAAAAAAATACATTAGATGAAATATAAAATATAAAACCCGAATCGATTTAAGTACAAATATTATAACGTTTAAAATTTTCTTTCGTTATCAGCACGCAAATACAACAGTTATATTCGATGTTGGGAGTATTTTTGTAAGGAAACATGTTTAAAGATATTCTGGTTTAAACATATATATATATATATGTGTGGAAAAGTTTAAATGAGAACTGTTTTTCGTACGAAAAATGCGAGAACCCATCTCAGCCGTCCAATTTTCTCTCATTTAATTGGATTGCCCACCCATGAATTCCTTACATACACCTTGCCACACTCAATCCTCCACGCTCTTCATCCATGAATTCCACTTATCACTTGAATGACCAAGATTGGTTCTCGCAGTTCTCGTACGAAAAACA
>JAUEJL010137259.1:0-10961 GCA_032274825.1 Drosophyllum lusitanicum | reverse complement strand
TCTTCCACGTCTTCTAACAGTTGTTATAATCATATTAACAGTTCTGAGCTCTTTGTACTAACAGTTGCAACACTCACCACAACTGTTAGTTACAACTGTTTTCACAAATCAATATAACAGTTTTCAACTGTTTCTTCAAAATCACACTAACAGTTTTACCTTTGCATGTCCAACAGTTTCAATCACTTAGCAAATTTCCCAACAATATCCGCCCATGATGGGTTAGCAATCCTCAATTATCCTTTATCATAAGTATCATATGCCTCTTTACTCGCTCCTAATTCTGATTTCCTTCCTTCATAGCCTCAACCTGCATTTCCCTGATCGAGTCAAACAAGGATGTTATCGTTGTCATCCTCATGCAGATCAAATTTAACTTAATATAGCTAGTTTTCCTGCTTAATGCATCCACTACTACATTAGCTTTTCCCGGGTGGTACAAGATCTCACAATCATAATCCTTCACCAGATCTAACCATCTTCGTTGTCTCATGTTTAGATTCTTTTGATCGGCAAAGTACTTCAATCTCTTATGGTCAGTGTAGATCGTGCATTTAACGCCATACAAGTAGTGTCTCCATATCTTCAACGCAATTACCCCGCCGCTAGCTCTATGTCATGAGTTAGGTAGTTACCCTCGTGTGGCTCAGTTGTTGAGAAGAATAAGATATCGCTTTCCCTCATTGCATCAGCAAGCAACCGAGCCCTACATACGATGCATCACAGCTAGTTCATGAAGTAAACCCGATGCGAATCACATCCAATATTTATCCTAACAGATAAATATCTATAAATATTTGGCCACAAACTTGTGCTTTTATTCAACCCGAATAAATCAACAAATACTCATAATAGCGTTATCTCCCTAATGTATCTCCCACTACATTAAGTAGCTACGAAAATTTAGACTATACAAGACTTTGTATGTCAAAGATAAGTTAAAACATGCTAAAAATAGATAACGTGAAACAATTATGTAAAAACCTCCTATTTCAATCCCATAAAATGTTATTACATAATAAAATAAGTCTCAAGTTAAATCTATAAAGATAGTCAATTACATGAACTAGCTGTTATATTCTAAGTACTACATTCCTATAGAATTCACATGTCGCTCATGCTTAGCTATAACTAGCGGTTTTGTCAATGGGTCAGCCACGTTGTCGTCTGTAGGTATCTTCAACAATCTGATATATCCTCTTCCAATGATCTCTCGGATGAGGTGATGTTTCCCAAGTACGTGCCTAGTCCGTTGATGATCTCTTGGCTCTTTAGCTTGCGCCACAACCCCTAAGTTATCACAGAATATATCGATCGGTCTAGAGATACTTGCAACAAGTCTAAGATCCGAGATAGAATTCCTCAACCAGACAGCTTCCTTTGCCGCGTCGTTTGCTGCAATATACTTTGCCTCTGTAGTGGAATCTGTTATTGTATCTTGTTCCTAAAGTCGTCTCTATCAGTTTGGAAACTGGCATCAGTATAACCAGTCACACTGAACTCATTCACCGAACCTCCAAAGACCAAGAACATATCTTTAGTCCTTCTCAAATACTTGAGAATGTTCTTGACAGCCAACTAGTGGGCTTCACCCGGATTTCGCTGATATCAGCTGGATACACTTATCGGATATGCAAGATCGGGCCTAGTACATAACATGGCATACATGATTGATCCAATTGCAGAAGCATACGGAATCAATTTCATTCTTGCCTGATCTTCACTAGATACAGAGCACTGAGCCTTGCTCAAAATTGTGCCAGATTGCATCGGGATAAACCCTTCTTGGATTCATCCATCTTGAATCACTTCAAGACTTTATCGATTTATGTACTTTGACTAACTCCAATAAGCCGTTAAGATCTATTTCTATAGATCTTTATACCTAGTATATAAGCGGCTTCTCCTAAGTCTTTCATCGGGATATGGAACACAATACAATGAAAGAGACAATAGCTTTAGAGTTGAGTAAAGCTTTACAAGGAAGCATTCCGTACATAATCACACAAGTGTTTGACCAAGTGTCAAATCGAATGGAAGGAATCTTCCAGCAGCGGATAGAGGCAGCAATTCAAGCTACCGGGATTAATGTACATGGAGATGCGAGAGGCGAAGCTAGAGCTGACCAGTTACAAGGGTGTACGAGGGACTAGTGAGGCAGCAATTCAAGCTGTCGGGATTAATGTATAGGGAGATGGGAGAGGCGAAGCTAGAGCTGACCAGTTGCAAGGGTGTACGTATAGGGACTAGTAATATGTGAATAATATATCAAATTTACAACTCTGCTAGACAACTAAACACTAAATAGGGCATAGGCACGCCCGTGCTTCCTTCAAGGCACGCCCGTGTCTCCCAACTTAGGCCCACACATGGCCTGCTCAAACATGAGCGTAATGGGCCCCGGCACGCCCTGACCTCAAGAACAATGGAAGTCATGGCCACCTGGCAAGACCGTACCCCCATAGGCACGCCCGTGCCTTATGAACTGCAACAACAGTTTCACGACTGCCATGCTTTGCTTTAATTCTGACAAAAATCACTTAAAACTAAAACATAAGTGTTTTCCAGCACTTGCAAAACATGCTACAAGTACTTGAACTATTAAACAACAACTACAAACACATCTAACATACTAATATCAGTGATTCCACCTTGGAATCACCTTACTTGACCCAAAACACACAAAAATCAATCAAGAACACATACCTTGCTACTAAGGATTACTTGGATAATGTTGAGACACTCTAATCTTGTTGTTCTTGCTCAAGGATTGAAAAGAAAATTGGCAGCTATGTGTGAAAAGGAATGGCTGGGAACAAGAAGGGTTTGACTTACACTAGTCAAACTAACACACACACACACACACATATATATATAACTACTTTCCAAGAATTACAAAATAGACCCCGAACTTATCATCTTCAAAAATGACAGCTTTAGCCTCTTTAGTTTAATCACGGAAACACATAGAAAGGCAACTCACAAAACACATAGTACTAACAGTTTAAAAAGAATTTTGAACCTTGGGGCGTTACTGCGCGAAGCTTTCTAATCAACCCAAAAAACTTATTTTGACCCCCTTTGACCTTATATTTGAGTGGGGATTGATTCTAATGATTATAGGATGATAAAATGGAGTCTTTTAAGACCTTTATAAGTGTTTAAACATAGTATTGAGCCTATATTCTTTTAAGAAGTTGTGATTTCGGTTAACTTATTCGAGTTGACCTTATGTTTTGTGACTATAGGATTATTGATCAAGTGATTTAGCATTGGTTTTGTAAGGAAGTGATCCTCATCGCTTCATCATATGAGTTGTACCCTGTGGATACCTTTTTTGGTTTTATAAACTAATAAGTCATCATATTGTTATGTATTCTATGTTTTACACATTTATGGCATCAATGTGATTTGTTATTATTGATTATCATGTTAATGATAATGTGATACGTTTATGCATGTGGTTTGCAAGCTTAGAAGACATGAAATGCTATGTGATGCTTCTAGCAAGTTAAGAGTTATGTGTGTTTAACTTAATTGCATATTGTGGATATGACTATATGGTTCAGACATGTGCTTGAGATTAAGTGCTTTGCACCATGTGAGTTCCTCACCATTAGGTATCATGTATTAGTTCATATGGCTTTGGTAATTGGGAACCTAGATACACGGGTGGTTGTGGAATGGATGCAAAGAGTGGAGGGGGATGATAGTACCCATTATGACCGTGTGGTTCAAGAGGCCGATGAGCGAACCAAACTAGTGTATATACGAGTGGACTTGGGAAACATGTCATTCACTCCTGACAAACCATTGTACGGTGGATGCTTTGTGCTCCTCCACCTTGACGGGAGATGTTGACACAACTCCACGTGGACTTGTTGACCATGGTTGGCCACTTTGGAAGATACAAGTTCTAGTGGACTTGTTCCCTACATCTTATGTGATAAATCATGTGATGTCGTGTTATTTAAAATGTGATGATGACTTGTTCTTATTGCTAAATTGTTTATGGTACACTCATTAGCTTTATGTTAACATTTCTGTTATTGTAAATATTTTTGTATCCGCAAATAAATAGTAGCATATTGCCTGTAAGGCGGGTAGAAGCTTTTGGGAAGCTTATGATACGACCTATAGGATACATGTTTGTATGCGTGTTAGTTACTCTTTTTTTTTTGTTTATTCGTTGATTAATGGTCGTGTAATTAAGACAACACGTAACACCAATCTTTTGTAAGTCAAGATAGAGCTTCCGAAACACTTTACGTACAATGTATAAACTGATTATGGGTTATCAATGGTTGTTTTTAAAAAAAAGTTTAAACTTGTACTGAAAATCAAGGTGTTACAACATAAAATCGATCAAAATTGAGAACAGGATAAAAATGGCCGGAAAACAGCGTCTGTGTAGATCAATCTACAAGTTCGGTCATGTACACGGCCCGTGTATAGGTACACGGCCCGTGTAAGGGCTAAAGGCAGTGACAGGCCATGTTGGCATGCATGGTCCTGTAGTATATGAGGTACACGGCCCATGTAGGGCAACATAATTCGGTCATATGGTGTTTTTGTTGTCGGTCGTGTAGGGTATAGGGGACACGGCCCGTATAGGCCCCGGTTCAGATCAGAATGTGTTTTTAATTATATGTTGTTATGTTATATATGTAGGATCGTGTTTGGATACCTTATCAAGTGATTTACACTGCTAATTACATAAACCAGTTATAAGGTGAATCTTTTAGACTATTCTTCATATGTGCAGCATGTGTGTTATTACATAATAATACATTCATGTATTATTCATATGTGTTGATCAGCATACTGATCTGTGTAGTAGTAGCTCAGAATTAGTACAGTACTGTGACTCAGTTTGCTACCCTGGGTCTAGAACCAGAGGTTGGCATGTTCTTGATATACGTGTGTTATTTATATGTGATCTTATACATGTGTTTATATGATTAACAGTCTGACATACTCACTAAGCTCTTGTAGCATATCAGATACTATTTTAAATGTTTTGCAGGGCACAGCAAGGACAAGGGCAAAGTTCCTATTTGACTAGTATTTTAATAAACCTTTTTGAAACACTTAACGTCAGGTTATGTAAATGATAAACTTTTGTACCAAACTTGTGGTAGTACATATGTGTGTATCTATTCAGCAAACCGGATTTCAAACTTAGTACGCTTCGCTTTTAATATAAACTTTCAGATCTGAATTATCATATGGGGTTTTAGTCATAATTATCAATTTTATAAATTGGGGCGTTACAACTTGGTATCAGAGCCACGATTTGAGGGATCTGGATATGTGATATGCACAATCTGGAATTGAACCATGGTTTTTAAAAAATTTCAAAGTGGAGGCTTGCGGCTTGGTGAGTATACCAACAATTACATTGATTATGTATTATATGAGAATTATATGTGAGTACTTGATATATTTAGAACTTATATGACATATGTGTGCAACCTTTAAGAATTGACTTAATATATGTGAATTCTTTACGAATTGACTTGATACATGTGTAATTCAGAATATAATATGAAGAACTTGACCCAAACATGTGAAGTAAGATGCCAAGTGATGAAAGTTAAGATTTTGTATATATAGTGAATTTGAAGTAGTAACGGGGCTTATACTACTACAACTACACGATATATTCTAGAACTTGACAGAATCATGGTTGTATCCTATAGATCAGGTCAGGGGTAGTGTGTTATAATAGAAAGCTAGTAAGTGCCAGTTAAGCTTTCCCATAACAGTAAAGAATACATGTGATTGATATGCTATGTTCTTACAGTAACGTAGGAGTGAAACCAGTTAGACCCCAGAAAATATATGTAATTGTTTGTGAGAGCTATCTTCACTTCAATTTCAGAATGGTTAACACAAGAGGTTCGCGAGCAGCGAATAAGCCTAAGGGTGGTCCTAGTCATAGACCCGAAGAGATAGAAACTAGTGTTACAGATGAACGTATCCCTATAGGAAATCCGTTGCAGGAGAAATCAGTAAAGCAATGGAGCAGAGTATATCGTTTATTATTGCACAAGTTACAGAATAGATAAAAGAACAAAACAGAGAAGTGGTCAAATGAGAACTAGCAGCAAGGTTAGCTGTAGGGGGTGAAGGGGTCAATCCTCAACCCCAAGTTATTATTCGTGAAGCACCAAAGGGTTGCACGTTCAGAGACTTTACGGCTTGCCAACCACGGTTGTTCTATGGGGCAACTGATCTGATTTCCAGTCATAGGTGGATCTCTGAGATCGAGGGTGCATTTCATACATGTTCATGTGCACCTGAGAACAAGTGAGATATGTAACAAACCAGATGAGGAGCGCAACCAAAGACCGATTGGATATGGAAGTGAAACAAAGGGGTTACGGTCAGATTGAGACTATGACGTAGGAAGAATTTAAAGAAATTACTATTGAGCAATTTGTGCCGCAGTCAGAGATAGACAGGATCATAGATGAATTCCACAGGTTGAAACAAACAACAGAGACAGTACCAGAAATTAATGCAAAGTTTCTAGAGAAGGCACATTTTTGTCCAGATTATATTGCCAATGAAAAGATGAAGATGTACAGGTATATGATAGTGCTTAAGCCTAGTATATGAGAATTCATTGACGCCGGCGAACATCAAATTGTGAAGTTCATGATGGACACAACTAGGGCTAGAAAGTTAGAATTGGAGAGACAAGAAATAGAGAGGAAGCCGGTATAGAAAACCGTACCGGTGTTCAAGAAACTGAGGGTTGAAACTCCGGAGAAGAAAGTAATGTAGAGAGCCTACCCAATTTGACCAACATGCAAGAAACAACATATGGGGGAATGCAGGTTTGGTTCTCCAATGTGTTATAAGTGTGGGAAACCAGGTCATATGAGTAAAACTGTAAGAACCCGATTAAGGTATGCTTTGACTGCTATCAGCCAGGTCCCCAGAGGTCTGAATGTCCAAACCCAACTGCAACGGTAGCACCCATTTGCTCCAGATCCGCACCAGTTTTACCTCCCTTACGTATTCCAGGAGTGAAGGATGTGAAGAAAGAAGATGTACTTAAACCCAAAAGGAGAGCTTTCCAACTTACAGCCGAGGAAGCTAAAACTAAACCGGATGTGGTCACAGGTACATATCTTATAAATAATTTTCCTGCTCTCGTGCTATTTGATTCGGGCGCAAGTAAATCATTCGTATCTGTTTCATTTTGCAAAAAATTCTATCATATGTGTGAAAAGCTATATTCTCCTCTTGAAGTGGAAATAGTTGATAATAAAACTGTGATTGTATCATATGTGAATAAGCATAATGCGATAGAAATAGATACTGTTAGATTCTCTATTGAACTTATACCTATGACTATGAGGGAATTCCAAGTAGTAGTTGGAATGAACTGGTTAGGTTCCAGGCTACTATATTATGTGAGCACAAAGTAATAATACTTCATACCCCGAGTAGGGAAGAACTGTCTACATGTGGTGATACTAAAAGACGAAAGTCTTATGTGTGTTTAGATTCTAAAGCTAGGAAGTATCTTCAGCATGGGTGCACTACTTTCTTAGGTTATTTTATAGGTACAAAGTTAGAAAAGAAATAAATGAGTTTAGAAGAGATGAACATAGTATGTGAATATCCTAACGTGTTTCCCGAGGATCTACCTGGGGTACCGCCAGACAGATAAGTTTAGTTCAGAATTGATTTAGTTCCGAGAGCTTCACCGATTGCGAGGGCTCCATACATACTTGCTCCACCGGAGATGCAAGAATTAATTAAACAATTCCAGGAGCTACTAGATAAGGGGTTTATTAGACCCAGTAGTTCTCCGTGGGGTGCTCCTATTTTGTTTGCGAAAAATAAGGATAGTACTTTTCGTATGTGTATTATTTATCGTGAACTTAATAAGGCGACCATCAAGAATAAATATACTTTTGCCCAGAAAAGATGATTTATTTGATCTAACGTGGTTTTCAAAAATCGACTTGAGGTCGGGTTACCACCAGCTTAAGATTAGAACAGATGATATTCCTAAAACCGCGTTCATGGACATTTTGAGTTTGTTGTGATGCCTTTTGACCTTACCAATACACCAGCAGCATTCATGGATCTGATTGTAACACCCCCTTTTTTTAAGCGTCGAACAAGGAAATAACCACAATACTTTATTAAAATGGGACAACAACCGGCACAGGTAATATAAAATTATTTTTCCTTTGATGCTGCACAAAACTCTCAACTTGTCTACGTGGATGCCTTGTTAGCCACAAATCCTGAAAAGAATAAACAAAAGAAGGAATGAGCTAGAAAGTGTAACACTGTCATTTTGAGAAACAGATTTTTTTTAAAAACCATTCTTTTAAAGTTATTTAAATTTCCAAACTGCATGGGTTCATCTGTAAACATAACTTATAATAAAACTGTTTTCAAAGTTTACATAAACAGCAGAAGATAAAGTGACTAATTATTTACAATCAAAACCAGCCAAATAAAACTACATTGTTGGTGTTACCGTGACAAACAGCCGACCATATCAAAAATGTATATACAAACATAAGTAGCATAGTAAGTGTTCCTCCTAAAACAAATGAAATCCATCAATCACCCAAGCTCACACGCCTAAGTGTCACATGTACAATGGGGAGAGTATGTGTTGGCTATTTAAAGCTAGTGAGCATAAGATAGCATAAAGATCAACATAAGCATATCATATCTTATATCGATAATAATCATCAGATAGTGCTATCCTAGCATCTCGAGATGAGTTGGCGTAATCAGAAGGCAACATAATCTTGCAGGGTAGCTAGCCCGGCTCAATGCTCCTAACTGGGTACCAAACACATCAACCACGCCGGTGGGTGAGCGTAAAGTAGTCCACCATTGCCTTATGAAGTTAAAGACTCCATTGGGTACAGTGGGAAGCTAATCCCCATCACCAGTCGAGGAACATTAGGCTTGCAAGACCCTGACCCTAAATATCTGTCCAGGTACCGTTGACGCTATCATTGACCCGCAGGCCTCAAGTCATCCCAGACCTCGTGATGGCCTTGATAACGGACTATAAATAGTCCTCATGTCCGGATCCGATCACAAACACATAGTTGACCCGTTCCGGGTCTCATCACGCACATACAAACACATATCATAATCATGATTCATATCCTACACTATTCAAGTGCATATCAGATCATTCAGTAGGTATTCCATACATTCAATAATATAGTTTACTTTTCTTTGATTTACTTCTCAATACACGTATTATATAATATAGTAATATTAATTCTTATGTTATCCGATACTAATCTATATAGCTATAACAGGCAGATATAATGTTTCGGCTCTTCTTGATCGTCAGGTTCACCTATAACACCATTTCTTACATTTAGACAACAAAACATGGAAAGAACAACCAAGCTACTTAAAAAAAATCCTCTAATGGTGTACTTAATCCCTTTACTAACTTATAACAACAACCCATAAATCAAAACATGAAAGAACAACAAAATGTTTGTTGTCAGCAGGAGATCACGCTACGAGCCCTTAGGGGTCGTGCCGCGACTCGTGCAAAGACATAAACCATTTTGTGCACATCAAGTGCAATTCGACCCAAATCAATACCAATTCAACTTTAACAATTTTTTAGTGATTACCAACATCATTTAACACTTGTAGGAGCTTTCTAACATCCAAAACACTCACTCAATTAATTCAAAAAAAAATCCAACTTAAATTGACCAAGAAATGTCCATTTGAGCCAATTCTTTGAATTCATCAATTCTAACTCTCCTACTCCATAATTCTTACTTAATAACACTTGTAGATGCTATTAGAACTGATGAAAACAATAAAAATCAATCTTTGATAGCTATTTCAATTTTTGACCATTTTTGACCCATTTGAACCATTTCTTGAATTTGAGCAAAACCAATACTTCCAATCCATAAATTGAGTTCCAATAAACCTATATGTATTATAGGAAATATTTGAAGCATCAAAATCAGTTCCAAATGTTCAATTTGAGCTTGACCCGTTTTTGACCTAAATAAGCGAAAATGAAGAACATGAAGAAGGAGCTTACAAATTGGATGAAGGAGATGATGAAGTTTGATTAGGAACATGTTGTAGCTCTTACTTGTTGCTGGAATTGAAAGTTTGATAGCCTTTCTTTAATTTCTTCTTCAAAAGCCAAGAACACACAATGAAGATGGTGTGTATGTATGTATGTGTGTATGTGGTTGTAAGGGGGAAACTGACTTTGGTTTTAATATATCCACAACTGGGTATTTTGTTCCCCTTTTCAACTTACAACTCCACTCTCGTTTTCTCGTTTCAACTAACGGAGATATTTTTGGAATCTTTATCTTAAACCGTTTATTATTTTGTTATTTTTATCTAATTTTGTTATTGTAACATCCGAAAACCCGGCATAGTCGTGAGCGGGTCGGTGGTAAGTTGGTTTATGTTTGTTTATGCATGTTTATATTTAATTATGTGATTAAAATGTATATTTTATATCGCATGAACTTATGAGTTAGATAAACTTGGTTTCGTATGAGGGTTGTAGAAAATACCCTGTTGTATGTTAATTAATTGTGGAAGATTAATTAATGGAAAACTGTATGCTATAAAAAAGTGTAGCACACTGTCTATTGGAATTATCTAGAAAAGATAATATTGCTTTATCATTTGAATAAATCAATTGTGGAATTAATTATGACTATATGTATGTATGTGTGTATGGCTGTGTAACTGTATGTACGTATGAATGAAATGGAAAGGTAAAGCCACCTCATGCTTATATTAATTGAATTGTGTACGTGTGTTTGAGCTGATAATAGATGAGTCATGTTAACCACCTCTTCATTTTGTGAGTGGAAGAAAGTATGTGTGTGTGAGAATTGCTTTCAAGTGAAGAAACTCAAGAACTTGAATTCTTGATAAAGAGAAGTGGTGATTGTTAT
>JAUEJL010137248.1:0-10963 GCA_032274825.1 Drosophyllum lusitanicum | reverse complement strand
CCATTATTATTGTGAGAACCGCGAGAACCAATCTTAGCCGTTCAATTGGTAAGTGGAATTCATGGATGAAGAGCGTGTGGGGATTGAGTGTGGCAAGGTACATGTAAAGAATTCATGGGTGGGCAATCCAATTGAAGGAGGGGGAATTGGACAACTAAAATTGGTTTTAACGGTTCTCGCAATAAAAACGGTTCTTAAATGAACTTTTCATATATATATATATATATGCAGGATCATATGAGAATATCTTTTAACATGAGAACTTGAAGAACAGTTTATATCTTTTGGATGATCTTTATTTTATGGTGTCTAAAATGTACACCATATATAAAAGGAAGAATTTAAAGATTTAAGTTTTTTATGTACAGTTTATATAATTTCTTTTTCGTATAAGTCAGTGGATCAAAAATTCCTTAAGAAAACAATACAAAAAAAAAGTATTTTATATTTACTTATGAATTGAAGTGGTCCAGTCTTAATGCTTTAAATTTGATACGAATTCTAAGATGTTTTTATATATATAATAAAAGTCAATTTAGCACAAAACGAATATATATTTTTGAGGAGTTGCATGTATAAAGTGGCTAGAATGGCATCAACTGTATATCGGGTGGGTATCTTTCTATTTTATTTTCTTGGACTACTTGTTGGTGGATAGCATCGAAGAAACATGTTTTAGCTTCAAAACTTACATCTTGGTCGACTTGGATTGGAAAGCTTAAAAACACTTAATCTTTCACTTTTAGCTAAACGATAGTGGAGAATGAAAATAAAAAAGATGCGATTTGGTGTCTCGTAATTCGCTTCATACATGGATTTAAAAGAAATGACAATGATCTACCGGAATAAAAAAGAAATGAAGTTTCGGAGAGAATTGCAAGTTTATTTCACAGAATTCTAAACAAATTTAAAAAAATATTTTACTAAAGTCATTTTTTAGAGTTGGTTACTATTTTATGAATTTATTTTTTAAGAATTGCAGGCTTACAAAGGTAGCTCGAGGAGATTAATGCAAATCTTAACCCATTATTATAAAATGTTACATCGTGCGGAAGGTGCGGAGCAAAAATGGATCAAGAGTCTTGATAAGTCCGATCAATTTTCATTTGCATCCCTTTGTATATTACTTTATGTTTATGAGATTTTAGTAGCATTTAGTATTTTGCTACATTTTAGTTTTAATAAATAAAATTATTTGTTGTTGTTCAAAAAGTATTTAACTATGAATTTTTCCGGTGGTCACCTCTAATATTAGTGTTGAGAGACTTTATATCGTCCTAGATACTCTCTTGATTATTAGATTATGACAAGTCATAAAATTAAAATATAGACGATAAAGAATGAAAATTAGTTAATTTTACATTCATAATTTAATAGGAAGAAGAATAAAATACGAAGATTAAAAGGAGGAAATAGAATTTTTTTTCACTAGTACCAAAGGGATAGTAACACAACGATATTTGGTGTTGATAAAAGATGTCTCTTCCTAAGGCAATCCATAGCGGTCAAGCCGAGAGGCTCGGGTGAGGCCTTGGCTTCCTCGGGTTCTCTCCAAAACACCGGTACCACCCACCATCGGGTTGGGCTCCCGGCTTCCCACACCTACCCCTATCGGAATTCTTTTTCTTTTTTCTGTTTTTTGTGAGTGTATAATAGAGAGTAAATATTTGAGTTGTTTAAATAATCTATTACTTGGGTTTCGAGTGAGAAAGAAAAGAAAAAAAAAATGATGTGATAGCTGATGTGCAATTTAGGTTGATTTAGGTTTGAAAAGACTAGTACTTATAATCTAACAGATTGAGTATTCGAGTTTCACAATAAACAATAAGGTATATTTATAAGTAGGCTTAGGTTAAAAAATAATTATTAGTGTTTGTTTGGCGAGGAGAAAAAGGTATATATACTATTCCGACAGCAGTATGTGGTTATTTGAGGACACGTAAGTTTTACTATAAGGTGACTTTCTCCGCCTTCGATGCATCATTCATCTCATCATCATCCTCCTCCTCCTCAACAAAGTAAGCGATGCAAGCAAAACAAACCAACTCCAATTGATTGCTAGCAGCTGTTCTTTTTAACTCCCTCGGCTCCTTTTTTTATTATTAATAATCACATAAATCACAGCACTTATTATCGACAATATTATATTGTTTTCCGAATGTACGACAACCACAGGCGACCCCATGTGATGAGCTGCTAGCTGCTTTTTTTTTCTCTCTTATTTGACCTCTCTGCCACTCTCCTTCTCTTACTCCTCTCTCTTTCCCATATTCATTTCACCTACATCACCGCCGCTGCACCGCCGTATGAACCTCCACCGCCACCCCCACCCTCACGGTGGTGTGTCATTTTCAACTCTATTGTTTATCCTTTTGGTCTTTTTTCCTCCATTAAACCCGGTTCATGCCTCTTCCCCAAGTCTGTCGGTGAGTTTCTTTTTTTCCCTTGCAATTTGATCAAAAGTTCTTTTTTTTCTTCTAGATTTATGATTCTTATTGCGTTTGTATAGCATTTTGGGAAGATGGGTTTGTTTTTATTTTTATTTTTAAAAAAAATTAATTTCCTGAATTCCCTTTTCCAGCCTTTCATTCCTTTATGGGTTTTTTTTTATGTCATATATCCAATTCGCTTGTTCTTTTGTTTTATTGCTTAGATTGTGAATGTTGATTTTCTGGGTGTTGTTTGTTTCCAACAAATAACATAATTTCAACATCTTCAGTTGCTTAAATCCATACTTACAATATGTATTCTTGGATTACATAGAATTAATGAAAACTCCAAAGTTCCATAAAGGAAGGGGAAAAAATTTCCCTTACTGGAAACACCAAGAAACCAGTAATTGACCCGTAAAACCTAGGAAGAACTCAAGATTTGGATATTGATTATAATATCTGTCTGGATTTTGGAAAGTTGTTTTCTTTCTTTCTAATTTATATATAATTTTATAAATTTGCCAAAAAAGTTTTCATCTTTTACAAATTTTCAACAGGAATCGAATGCTTCAAAGCTTCGGCACTCACGTCTGTTCAAGAGCGCGTTACAGCACCAAGCCGTGAGTTTGATTTGATTAATAGAAGTAACTTTATTTCTTAATAAATCTTTTTAAATAGATTAATTAATACCGGATTTCCTTGTGTTCTTGTTTAATTAGTCAAATGAACAAGTATCTGATCTTTGGACACCTTTGTCCACCCAAGGATGGAAGCCGTTTGTCGAATCTACTTCCGCCCCCTGTAAGCAATATGAATTTGGAGACGATTTTTACCCGCTAAATATTTGTTTTTTTTTTTTTGTTTAATTTTAGTATTTTACTAATAGATTGATTTATAATTTTACAGCATCATTACCCGAATCTTCGGGTTACATCCAGGTCTTCCTTGATGGAGGATTGAACCAGCAGAGAATGGGGGTATGTTTTCTACATATTTAATCAAAAAGATTCACAGTTCATAACAATTAGAGGTTGCGATACTTGCAAATTTGGCTGATTTGGTCTGTTGGGTAGATGCTTAGAATGGGTTCAGGTCAAAACTCAAAATAACGGGTGGGTTTACCCGCCCGCACCTGTTTGTTTCCAATTTGAAAAGCAATGTATTAGATTCCAAATACTATATATGAAATAAGAATATAAATTTTCTTGAGTAAATGCTTTAGGAGGTTTTGTAAGTCATCGAATTTACTTCGTGCGACTTTCATCTTGTTCGAACCATTTGTAGCTCATTTTCCTTTTAGCTAGTGTTCTTTACCAATATGATCTGTTTAGAAGTACAATATATCTCAAATTAATCGTTTTTTAAAGTAAACGGGTTGAAATTATCAATATGCTTTTTTCTTCAGGTACTGCTGAATATTGCAACAAACAACTTGGTTTCTTAGAAAATTATTTCGCCTTTTAAAATAATAAAATGGAATTTTTGTGAACCATATATACCGAAATACATATTGTGGTGAATTAGATGATCTTTACGGTGAAATTTAATAGAAATAAAGTGTTAAATATTCACGAGACATCAATATAAAGTCTCTCATACTCTCGCACGGTAGTACATTTTACTTATCTTCACCATTTTTTTAATAGATATGTGATGCAGTTGCTGTTGCTAAAATCCTGAACGCGACACTCATGATACCATATCTTGAAGTGAATCCAGTTTGGCAAGACACAAGGTCCTTTAACCGTTTTGATATTTATATCCTTTGAACTGTTATATTTACATACTTATCAGAAATGATATTCATATGCGGTGTTTTGTGTTTCTGCAGTTCGTTCACGGATATTTTTGATGTTGATCATTTTGTGAATATATTGAAGGATGATATATCAATAATTAGGGAGTTACCTGATGAATATGCATGGAGTACAAGGGAGTATTATGCTTCAGCTATTAGATCTACCCGAATAAAAAACGCACCTCTTCATGCTTCAGCAAATTGGTATCTTGAAAACGTCGCTCCCGTTCTAGAGAGGTCAGTATTATATACTACCCGTTGTTCAAAAAATAGTTTACTTTTGAGTCAAACATGCACTTTCTGTTGGGAAAATAGATGCGAATGTATAATCATTTGTAACTCGTGTTCTTGAAGAAAGATGAAGAATGGAACTTTTTTTAGAGAACAGAATAAATATTAAAACTCGTCAACTAAAATGAGAATCAAAACTTATGTTGAAATCATGGGGATTGAAATCTGATTGTGTTTTTCAGCTACGGGATAGCTGCGATTTCACCGTTTTCACACCGACTAGCTTTTGACAACATGCCGATTGAAATCCAACGCCTGCGTTGCAAAGTCAACTTTGAAGCCTTGGTTTTTGTTCCTCATGTGAGAAGTCTTGGGGAAGCACTTGTTAGTCGTCTTCGGTACCCAATTGTTGAAAGTATTGATGCGGTTGGGACCAAGTACCTAAGACAAGTTATTGATACCAAAGATGGCCATGGAGCAGGCAAGTTTGTTTCCCTACACTTGCGCTTTGACAAGGTACACACAACTTCCTATCTCTGATAATCACTATTCACGTACTTGATGACAAATTGCATGTAAAAGGAGCATACTTTCAATCTTTTTGCACAAGTTTATGATAATAACAAACTGAGACCACGTATCGTCACTGGAATTCTTTAAATAAAACCTGTTTTTAGGACATGATTAGGCGGACTCTACGTCTCTACACCGATCTTTGGTTAATGTTATGTAGGAATATGAAAAGTGATAGGATTAAGCAAAATATGGAAGTTCAAGAAATAAGTGAAATACTCTTTTCATTAGAACCTCACTCATAGTAAGAAGAATACATTACAGTGGTTACCTTGTAACCAGATGTATATAACATAGAGACTTAGATGTTGATTTTGAAATTTACATAGAAAGTATTTCGTTACATACAATAGGAATAGATGATGCAAGTTTGATTCATGATCATGTTAACAGCAAAAGTTTGATTCATGATCATGTTAACAGCAAAAGTTAAATATATGCAAAAGTGAGTTTAAACTATTATTTTCACATCAAAAGGTAAGTTATGAAGTAGGATACATACCTTCTGGTGTATGTAGTCTGCCCTAATGAAAATGTGTATATTAATTATTAAAAGTCTATATTGTTACTGTGTATTCAGGATATGGCTGCACATTCGGCGTGTGATTTTGGTGGAGGAAAGGCAGAGAAATTGGCACTGGCCAAATACCGGCAGGCGATTTGGCAAGGAAGAGTGATGAACTCACGTTTCACGGATGAGGAGTTAAGGAACCAGGGGAGATGCC
Organism: Drosophyllum lusitanicum; assembly: GCA_032274825.1. Taxonomy (NCBI): domain Eukaryota; kingdom Viridiplantae; phylum Streptophyta; class Magnoliopsida; order Caryophyllales; family Drosophyllaceae; genus Drosophyllum; species Drosophyllum lusitanicum. The sequence continues at coordinate 5,204 of JAUEJL010137248.1, read as the reverse complement.
CGTTGACACCTGAAGAAATTGGATTGCTGCTCGCAGCTTTGGGTTTTGATAACAGTACCCGTTTATACCTTGCTTCACATAAGGTCAGCATAATTTATTTTGATCACTATTGAAAAGAGGCGACAAATCTGAATCCTTTATTTATGAAAGGGGAAAGGTAGGTTAGTTTTTATCTCTAACGGATCAAACATGTAAAATAACAAAAAAATATCTTAGAAGTTTACATGTCAAATCGGTCTAACATGACAAAAGTCGCAAAGTGTACGTTTACATAAAACCTCCTGAATCGTATAATATAATTTTGCAATTACGTTTGAGTAACTATAATTAAGCTCTAAGTCGTATAATATTGCCTATTTAGACCCATCACCCAACCCATCTGTTTTATCATATGTACTAGACATCTGACTAGTATATAGCACAGGTGTACGGTGGAGAAGCTAGGATCTCGGCTTTACGGAAACTCTTTCCGTATATGGAAGACAAAAAAAGCTTGGCGTCTTCAGCCGAAAGGGCCCAAATAAAAGGAAAAGCTTCTTTGTCGGCTGCGGTTGATTACTATGTTAGCATGCATAGTGACATTTTCATTTCTGCTTCACCCGGAAATATGCACAATGCAATGGTAAGCTGATATACATCAATAAGGGGGTGTTTGGATTTGCGTTTTTGAACTCATTATCGATCTGTGGTCACAATATAATTTGACAGTTGGGACACCGAACCTACCTCAACTTGAAGACGATAAGGCCAAACATGGTGTTGTTAGGTCAGCTTTTCATGAACAAGAGCATGAGTTGGTCGGATTTCCAAGACGCCGTAGTCGAAGGGCAACGGAACAGGCTCGGAGAAATCAAGGAACGAAAACCGAAACAGTCGATATATACGTACCCGGTTCCTGATTGCGTGTGTCAACAACGTTAACGTTACAAAATTGTTTGTGTAGTTTTATAGTCACACATTGTTTCTGGTCTGTCATTTACTTGTAATAAGGCGTGTCAGTGGTTCGAGATTTTACTTATACTGTATTTTTCCCACACGGGTTCGAGTGTCGATAGGGGAGTTCCTGTGCTGTTGTAGTTGTATGCGTTACGGGGACACCGATACATAAGGTATACTGTATTATAAACAGGATCGAGATTTTATTCTCGTGTTATGTATTTATATTAGTAGTTAGTCATATGTTGTAATGTCTAAGAATGGAATTTTTTTTTGCTCATTTTATATAGTTGTATAATAAAAAACTGGACTAGATTAAATATCAGCGTGGTACGCGGCTGTTTTAACAAATAATGAATATTAATATTAACAAAAAGATGTTAAATATTTATAAAACGGTGAATGAAATGAGAATTAAAAAAAAATCAACATATGATGTCAACACTCATACTAGCGGTGAGTGGTATCATGATACGAAGAGTCATGATTGTATTGTTTGTATAAGTTATCTATCTGTATTGTTATAATTAGAGACAATAAGGTTAAGTGGTTATTAGTTATAGTAATTAAAAAGAATTTAAAATAATTATAAAATATTTTAAAATCCCTTAAACTTTAACTTGTAAAACACTAAATAGTAATTAAAATCTTATCATTAATTTAAACTGAAGTTTTTAATGCTTAGACGCTAGCTTCTAAGCATTCAAACAATGAGATATTTAGGTGCACGTAATTAGTTGCTTATTTTAGTAATTAAATTTTAATTCAATTTGAAAGAATTATTTATAAAAGTTTTATACTAAAAGAAAAATGAACCTGATCTTGCGGCAATCTTTGACTTGATTATACCTTAATCTTTTTCTTTAACCAAGTCGGTCATGTGATATGCAAACAACTTGTTAATATTTTAACTTTCTCATCCATTAGATTTGGGTAGAAATCATAGTACTTTACTAAATTATTATTTAATTCTTATTTTTTAATATAATTTTAATTCTAAAGTTTAAGCCGACAAACTTCCACTTTTAAGTTTGAATTAGATTTTACGCATGACACGCTAAACTAATTTTTATTTAATTGGGTGGATCTATTTAGACCTCGTTTAAGAACGTGTAAATGACTTCACTCACATGTGAGTGACATACTATAGGTAATGTGAAACTCAATGTGAGAGAGTTCATTGTAAGAATTCTCACATTGAAGGTGTGTGAGCTCCTTTTTTTTTTTAAGTGTAATGGACATATGAGGTACATATTAAGTGTGATGGGATGTAAATCATGTCATTATCAATATGATGAGGAAAAACTTGACATTATAATGTGAGTAGGTAAAGACTCCCTCTCTTATAAATTATAATCTAAACATACTCCTCATTATTGCTGACTAAATCTCTTTAAATAAGCTACAATAGTTACATAATGATTTAATTCTTTGGTCTCTCTAGCTTTGTATATGACCTAATAATTAAGCAATTATATGAAATAGTTAGTACTCTTTTTCTTAATTAAAGTTCATTATTTTTTTTTATACAAAATTTAATTGAGAGCATAAACAATAATATGAAACAGAAAATAAATTTATTTTTTGTTACCATTAATCTTGACATGCAAATATACGAGATAACAAGTAATAAAACGTGATACATTAATTTCTAATTTGATCATTTATATGTATAAAAGGCATTACAAATAGTAAAATATTGTAAATTAATTTCTAATCAAATTATGTATATATATATATACAAACACATATTGTTGATAGAGTAGAAAGAAAATGCTGATGTAGCAAATATGATGACTCATGACGTGTAAATGTGACTTGGACAAATGTTGACTTCTTATTGATAGAAAGTGTGGATATGTGCGTAACCGTAACATTAAATTCAAAATCAAATTAAATTAGAAGGGGGTTGTATGAAAATTATGACAAGGTTTTATGAAAATTATATTTTTATTATATTAATGTAATTAATTATAGGTTGTTTATGAATTTTGTTTAATAACTTGTGATATATATTATTTAGTGTAACACCAAGGTTTGAAATTCCTTAACTAATAATTAAATAGGAAGTGTCATATGTGTATTACAAATTGCCTTTATGGGATTAAATGTGTTTATAAAAACTAGAGGGGCTAAAACCGTTAAAATAAAAGTTAATTAAGTTTAGGGACTGATATTGTCGTATTTTACCATATAATATATATTTATATCACGACAATATCTATGTTTTTCAAGTCAAATTATAGCCTAAATTGTGTTCAAATGTTTACTTAATCGAAATTTGGCTATTTCAGGTTGAAGATGCTCGGATATGAAATAAACATGCAAAAGTCGTTAAATTAAGCGCAAAACAAAAGATGTGGGTCGATAGACACATTACCATTCTTTTTAGAAGTACAAGTTGGGCAGCATATAGCAACAAAAAAAAAGGAATATATATATATATACACATATACATACAGCAATTGAAATCAACATCAACAAAAAATAAAATGGGCTTTTAGCCCATTAACATATACACAAATATTAAACCATGTTACGGCCGCAATTTGCGTATCACCAACTAATATATACATATTCATAAAACCTACGGCTGCAAATGGAACATACTTACATACGAAATACAATCAAAAATCGGCGGCTACGAATCCTTGCAGAGTAAGGCAGAGAAAAACAAAACGACAGCAAAGTTGAACGCAGCGATGATGTTCTAATCAGATTAAGGAGAGCAGTCTATGAATCAGTGTTTGAAGAGGGAGACCACGACTTCTACGAGATTAACTCAGTTTGTTTATCATCGGTCTATAATTATTCATAAACTTTGTTTTTCTTTGTATTTGTTGTTTTCTGACTTGTCTATGAGTTAGGACTCATGTTTTACCTAGTTAGATGAAACTGATGGATTGATTATTTTTTGTTCGTGAATTATGTGTTTGATTTTTGTAAGTTACATCTAATTAAAGAACTGCTCGTTTAATGCTTTTACTTTTAATTGATTATTCTATGGATTGTTATGTGTTTTTAATTGAAATTGATTATGCATGCAATCTATATTGGTGATTTACTCATTAGATTACTAAATAAATATTAGGGATAATGTTTAGGAATAATTAATTAATAACCTAGGCATTAAGTTAGTGTTAACCTATCAAACGGGAGTTAGTAGGTTAAGGCCGATTCGGGAGATTAGCCTGCTATTGGATTGTAAACAGGGTGTAATTGGTTAGACGGGTTTAGAAAGGAATTTCTTTACCTTAGTTTAATTAGTTATTTAACTTGACGATTCGGGAGATCAGTTAGGTTACCCGTTAGAATCATAACCTCCATAATTCATGTTTCATAATATTTCAAGACTAGGTGGATTTGACTCTAGGTGAAACAAATCTTTGATACTATTCATAGTCGGTTTCCTATCTATTCTATCGTCCTTTTGCTCGATAAATTTATTTAATTAGTCGCCTTTTCATTTTATTAGTATTTTAGCAAATCCTTCTCTTAATTAGTTTATTTAGATTAATTAGTAAAATCTAGTTTAATAAAATATTCCTACCGTTCCCTGTGGAGACGATACCCTACTTACCTAAGCTATACTACTACACGATCCAGTCATACTTGCTGGTAATGTGTGGTGAAACTTAGGTGATTTTGGACTTAAATTTAAAACCTGGTTTTCACACATCAATACCTTTGGAGAAGTTCTGTATGCATTCTCGTACAGTTGATGTCGCCATCTTCAAGTACTCATCGAGAAGGTCAGCGTGTAATATCCGGATTTCCGAATTAAATAAAAGGGTATTTTTTATGAGTGATAATTGTTATTATTTTATTATTTTAAATTATAGAATTTAATGGATTAAATAAGTGGGCTTGATGTAACTAATTGGGCTTAGCTAATTAAAAGAGTGGGCTAATGTAACACCCTGATTTTCGGTCCAAATTTAAATTTTTCAAAACTCAATTTAAATCATACTTGATACAAAACTCTTTAAACATTTCGCGGAAGCATCGTAATATTCTTGAAATATTTCATCAAAATACAATAACATTTTAACAATAAAGTTTATCTCATATATATTTCCCAAAACCTTTTGGTGTTACCACAGTTAATCTCGCGACCATAAACAGAGAGTAGGAAATCCAAGATTACCGGAACTGCAAGCACAACTATGCCCAAGGCATCTACCCGCCTCACCAAGGCCTCTATACAACCTGCGGATACAAAACATTTTTATACACAATGTTAGCTATAAACATAGCTAGTGAGTACA
>JAUEJL010137247.1:0-23171 GCA_032274825.1 Drosophyllum lusitanicum | reverse complement strand
AGTGTATTGAACACGATCCACGAAATTATCCAAGTTATATTGTTATTCTTACCTTCTACAAACCCTTTCCTCCAACATATATGCAACTCAAACATAAAACATTCAACCCCATATTTAACCAACCAAGACTATAATTACTGTAACATAGATCGAACAAATAACATGATTTTCAAATCCTAACGGAACACAGAGAGGATCATAGCTCCCAGACATAAATACGAGCCGTAATTATATACAACTTCACTTAAATAAAAAAACTTATCAACGTGAAATTGTAACATTCCACAATTCAGATTCTTTGCCCTAGTTAATCTAATAATTTTTAACCATGGCAAAACATGTGAATGATAAAGTAAAAGAAGATTAAATGCTAAGTTTTTAAAGTTAATGTCAAATAAAAAAATTAGTTGACTTTTAGAAGTCAATGTTTTATTTAAGGAGATGATTTTTACACCACAAAAGGTATGTATTTATACTATAATACTCTTAAACATGTAAATATGAAAAATAGATAATAATTTAATAAAGATCAAAAAATCATGATTGTTAAGTATAATAAATTCTTGTTATGTACAAATTATTTCCGTTTTATTTATGGTAAATTGCAAATGAATAAGAAGTATATTTAGATAACTGATTCAATGAATACCGTAGAATATGAGTTTAAAAGTAAATTATATAAATTAGTTGTAATTATTGAAAAAAATTAAAGTTTGCTACTTACGACAATAACTTGGATAAATTTTCTAGTTTTTTAGTGTAATAATTAAACAAAAAAAAGGATTAAAATAAACTTTTTTCAGTGTCCCGTGCAAATTTTATCCAAATCTAATTGATTTCAGTTTCACTGTTTCAGCAAGTAGTCAAACAAAAATCGTGCCTCGTCATCCAGCCGTAAAAATTTTCTCCACCCCACATCTACATCCATCGTCCATACTCGTGCCACGTAACTTTCGTCTTATCGATAAACAAACGGCTGTCATTCGTCCACGTGTCATTGTTGATGCGTTATTACATCCTCGATCCAACGGACCGCGGCACTCGTTTCCACAGCTCTCCCACCCCTTTCGCCTGCACCCCAACATTCCCGGAGACCTACGGCCGTCTTCTCTTATCCTGTCGGGGTTGATTTCGCGCCAAATAATTCGAAACATCTCAACCGCTATGGCTGATTCTGATAATGAATCGGGAGGTCACAACGCCGGCGGCGATTTGTCGGCGAGAGAGCAAGACAGGTTCTTACCGATCGCTAACGTGAGCCGAATCATGAAGAAGGCGTTGCCGGCAAACGCGAAGATCTCTAAGGACGCGAAGGAGACGGTTCAGGAGTGCGTATCGGAGTTCATTAGCTTCATCACCGGCGAGGCGTCGGATAAGTGCCAGAGGGAGAAGAGGAAGACGATTAACGGCGACGATTTGCTGTGGGCGATGACGACGTTAGGGTTTGAAGAGTACGTAGAGCCTCTGAAGGTTTACTTAGCAAAGTACAGAGAAATGGAAGGTGAGAAGACGACGATGGGAAGGCCAGGAGAGAAGGACGGTTCATCAGCCGGAGGAGGTATTGACGGTGGCGGAGGGGTGAATTCCGGTGGATATAATGCGATGTACGGAGGGTATCACCAGATGTACAGCTCGGGTCAATATCAACAAACGGGTATGGGTATGGGAGTGGGCGTGGGTAGTCCGACAGGCAGCTTGGGCAGATCGGGCAGCATTGATAGGGGCAGTGGTGGTTCCTCTTTGAAGCCAGGTAGATGAAGGGGACACATGAAGTGGTTCAAGTGGGTGGGCTATGGAAGATACAATTAGAAAAAATTGAAAAAGACAACCATTGACCTCATTCCCTTAATTATCTTTTTTTTTTTTTTAATATTTGCTAATTAAGTTTTTACCCCTTATTAATCATTGACATGTGAATTAATATGATTTTAGATTTCATACTTTTTCATTTTCAATATACAATCTTACTTGATGTTTAGTTTTTAATTTAAGCAAAATATAGAATACATTTTCTGTTTTAATGTAATGTTGGCCTTTAAAAAAGAAATAAAAATGTCTCACTATAGTCATGTGTAGATATTAGCTATTTCAAATGTTTACTGTTTTAATTAAACAATACATTTTTGGGATATTCTTTAATCACCCCCATTTAACTAATTAGGGTGGCTAAGATATAAAATATTATATTGTCAACATATTTTATCTTTTATCTATAGAAAGAAAGAATATAGTTCTAGGAAACTGACTCATATATAACAAAATTTGTTCATACACAATAAGTAAAAGCGTTTACCAACACATGATACAAGCTGATAATAAATAAATTGTTACGTACAGAAAATTTTTCTTGTGTACGAATTATCATCCATAGTTCTATCTTGACAACGCTTAAAAGTGTAAAGTTTAGCTTCATCAATAAGAAAGCATTTCATATGTATTATGATTCTAATGCATAAAGATTGTACTTTATATACAAAAGAAATGGAACAAAATCCTGAAGATAAAAAAAAGTGCACATAAAGACATCGAAACTTTATCAAATATCATGGATGGGATACTAACTGATCATCTTTTGAAAACTTTATTCTATGTTCATCCGTACCTTTTGAATGGTAAGATTATTTATTTTTTTTTATTTTTTTTGTAAAAGTTATAAAAAATATGCTTTTGTAAAATTGTAAAATTAATTTACTTGCTGATTAATCTCATCCAATGGTAAAAAATATATAACATATATAATGCTTTGATTTGTACTTGTACTTATAGTGCGACGTATCGGATCTATGAATTTTTCTTACTGGCGACACAATTTTCAAAAATAAGAACGTGATTTATGTACCGAAACAAATCATACCGCATGAATTGTTCTATACCTTCCAAGTAGAATGGGTTCTACTTTCTGTAAGTTTAATTACATCATGTTTGAGTGTCACTTACAGATGTGGCATTTAGCTTTTATATGGCAAACTATCAACATCAAGCAACAAACTCTAGATAAGATCCTTACAAACTTCATCTAGAGTGTAATTTTGTAGCCATCTTCATCCAAGGTCTGGTGGTAGCTTCGGTACGAAAATCGATTAATTAACTTGCTCTTACATAGGAGCTAAAGTAATCTTTCTTTAGCACAAGTTGTTTTATATATACTTGGACCATAATCTCAACATAAGTGTGTTCTAATCTTCCTAGTTAGGTGATGGATCTGTTTGTGGAATGCCCTCTGAAGGTTATATGTCTTCCATAGCTATTTCCTAATGTGATTAAAATTCTTTCTGTAATGTTATCCATTTTGTTTGTGAGATTAACAGGCAAATTTTTGCTGACTTTTAAATAAATGCAGCAAACATCTTCAACATTTGACTATAGTTTTTGTTCATGAAACACAAGAGTTCTACAAATTATTGCAAGCATTAATCATTTTTCAATGAACAATAAGAATTCATATACACATATTAGATCTGAATCCAATATGAGCAGAAAGTGGAAAGTCAATCTATGTCATAAACACACATAGAAACATTTTGAAAAAGAAGAAGATGAGATTGAACCAAACCATCATCCTTAGATTGAATATTGCAATATTCCTATTCTCTTATTTTCATTGTTTTCTCAACAATTTTCACAACACGTTATTAACACGGAAATTTTAAGGTTTGAGTTTCTAAATAAAATTTGTTTCCAAGAGAAAATACATACAAACGTTAGGACATTTAAAGTGAAAATTGTTATTCTAAAGCAATGACAAAGAAATATCAAAGTAGGCACGGTCACAATCTAAGGTAAGAACATGGAGATTGGAGAGTGGCCTTGGAGTGGCCAATGTGGCAACTAGGGATTGGCTATAACACAAATAAAAAAAAAATTATAATGAATATATGTAAGGGAAATGAAGTGTGCTAATATAGCACCTAAGTTATGTGCTATCACACTCATATACCTGTTTAGTGAAAAATAATTTTGTCATTTCAATATTTGCTCATCAAGGTGATATGTGAGTGTAGCAACACCTAACGTGTTGTTAGTAACATATATTATTTGCCCTTTATGTAAAATCTTTATTTTTATTTAAATTTCTTTTAGTTATTTATTTAATTAAAAAATAAGAGAAAGATAAAGATGTTGAAAAATAAATATTATTCGATGTTAAAAGATGAGAGACTGGGAGAGCAGACCACTCTATGCTCTAATGCGCTGTTCTAAAGTTTTCTTTGGGGTGGAAAGGAAATGAAAAGAGAATCTACCTAAAATGTATTCTTGAGTTTCATTTAAAGAAGGAAAGGAAAAAGAAACGGAGGAATTTGGAGGGGAAGTTTAGACTTATTTTGATCCTAAATTTTTCCTCCAAATTTTGAAATGATTTGAAAGGAAAGTATTTTTTTTTCTTTTCCTTTCTTTTCCTCTCTTTAATAAACTCGAGAACAGGGCGTAAAATTATGAGCATCCCTAGTGAAGCTTCACAGTCCACACCCTGTAGGGTACCTACTTGGCATCACTACCTTTGGGTTATTTTGAAAAAAAACATGAATGATTATGTTCTTCTTAACTTGAGAGATGTGAGAATGACGAAAGAAACCCTACCTTTATATTAAAAGATATGAGAAAGACGAAGGAAAGGAGCATACCAAAAAATACGAGGAAAGAAACATTAGCACTCACCAATCACCATGCCTAACAATTTATATTTATAATATATACATTTTACAAGACTAACATACGCAGTTTTTACTGTTCATAAATAGGTTTTTCTAACTTGCGTTATTTCTATATTATATAAGTAGTTTATGCAATATGACCCAAAATGTTAGAGCGGTCACCAACCCTCCAAAGCCTTCTTCTTTTCTTCTCTTTTTTGCTCTTTTCCTGCTGACCCCTTCCTTTCTCCTTTTTTCCCCTTTCTACCCCCTCAGTTTACGTTTTTTTTCCCTTTCGATCCAATTTTTGTTTTCTTTTTATTATTAACAATTTAGTATCCTTTTATTTTAAGTCAATAGTTTAATTTCCATTTTTTCCTTTTTAAGAAACCTATTTCGTAAGGGTCAAATTTTTAAATAATATAGTCTTCTAAAAAAATTCAGGATGTAAATTCTTTTTATTAAAGTGCTCATACAAATTAATGAAACAAAAGATAAACAAGTTTTCTAACAAAATAAATTGATTATTTAAATCTTTTTTAGAAAAAAAAAGATATATTCTCATACTCACAACAACATGAAATGTGAAGCCTACTAATGTTAGGATCGAGACACCTAAAACAAGCGTTAAAAGAATGTGGATAACAAAAACAAGATAAACACGACACCAAGATATATAACGTGGTTCGGTCGTCGAGGTCACGACTTACGTCCACGGGCAAGAACCAGAGACTTCTTTATTATAACTAAAGTGTTTACAAGATGTCACCCTAAAGCGCATACATATGACTGAACCATAGGCTTGATATTTATAACCAAACAAGAAACCTAGATGTTGCCCTAATCTAAATTAGGAAACAATTAGTTAACATAACAAGGAGATTCTCAGCCGCCGCACAACTTGGACTCCAAGCTACCTGCTCCACGCCGTGGAGCAGGTCCCACACCGAGCACCCATGGAAGGCCCCACGTCGTGAGCCTCTGTTGCACGCCGAGCACACCCCTTTTCTTGTTCCAAATATCTTTCAAGTCATTTCAAGTCATATCCCAACAGTTTGTTTATCTTTGAAATTTGGGTTGAAATCAATGGTGGTGATGGTTAGAGATTAATTAAGGATCAATAATGATTTAATCATCAAAGTTTTAGTTCAGTTTCGGTTTAACCAGGTGTGAGTTTTTGAGAAATCTGATTATGACTTAAAATAGTGTGTTTGTTTATCTTTGAAATCAACAGTGGTGATGGTTAGAGATTAATTAAGGGTCAATAATGATTTAATCATCAAAGTTTTAGTTCAGTTTCGGTTTAATCATCAAAGTTTTTTTTCAAACGGTTTTACCATAAAGTGTGAATTTATTATGATTTCATCCTCAAAGATACACCTTTTTTTTGTTTAAACCTTAAAGTTTTTCCTCAAACGATTTAACCCTTAAATTTTTGTTAAAAAATTGGTTAAGCCTCTAAGTTTTGTTAAGTTTTTAATAAAATTAAAATGCATAATCAAGTAAAGAGGATAAAATCAAAAAATATACAAAACTTAAGTGATTAATCAGTTTTTTTAACAAAATTTTAAGGTTTAAACCATTTGAAAAAAAACTTTGAGGTTTAAATCATAAAAAATTCAAAACTTTATGGTAAAATCGTTTAGAAAAAAAACTTTGATGGTTAAACCGAAATTAAACGAAAACTTTGATTGTTAAACCATTATTCACCCATTAATTAACGTAAACTAATAAAGTATACTACCTTAATACCCCTTGTATAAACACAGAAATGGTTAATGTAGATTTTAAATATTTACAGTGTGAAATTCTACACATAGGTATAGTAAAACAATTGTAAACAATACATAGTGATATAAAATTGTTTTAAAAAATAGCAATTTATTATAACCAGAATTTCATACATAACATCATCATAATATTTTTGTAAAATCTCTTTATAGACAACATTTATTGTTTTATTTATATTCTTACTCTTTTTATCGCAAATAAGAACTTTTAAACCATTCTTACCTTTCACTCGAGAAACAGCAACATATAATTGGTAATGAGAAGAAATAGGACATCTCAGAAATAATCCAACATTAGATAGTGATTGACATTTTGTTATTGTTATTGGAAAACAAATCAGCAGAGGGAATTGTCTTCATTGAGATGTTGCATATATAAACAGGGAGAGCTTAATGTAACTTTAAATATATAGGTGAAAGACTACAAATTAAGCATATAAATGAAGTTAATTAAGTGAATAAATCTTAAGTAAGATGACCTTATTTGTAGCAAAAATTTACTTGCTACACATAAAGTACAACAACTCATAGCTATTATATAACAACTCATACACTTTACAAATTAAGCATATAAATGACTCATAAAGATCAAAACACATTTTTAATTAACAAAGTAGAATACCATATGCAGCAATTAATTATCATCAAACTTATAAATTTGTCTAATAAAACTATTAAACAAAAAGAATGTTTGTAATATAAAAAATCACGATACTAACAATCATTAAAAAGAGAGATGACATAAGCAAATAACAAAAAGTCAAATTTTAATTAATTAAAAGGTTTTGATGGGTGGAATCACTCTTAATTAAGAAAGATGATGTCACAACCCTTTTCTTTATATATATAAGAAAGATTAGAGAAGATAAGATAAGATTATTTTCTAACTTTAATTTCTAAATATTAATTAATCTATATTAATAAATAAAGGGTTTAATACTTTATCCTTTAAAATTTTAAGACTATTTAATTTTAATGTAAATAATACAAGCACTCAAAGCAAAAACCAATCATTTATCTCCTTATACTTCAACTAATTTATGGAAACTCTTGTTTAACAACTCGTTAGTCATAGTTATATATCTTTTTCCTTATTTCATTGTTTTTCAAATATTACGTTAACAACCAATAATCTATACTACTGTATAAATCATTTAATATTCTCTCTTCTTTTTAATTTTAAGAGTTCTTAAAATTCAATCAAGACAAAATCTTGACCTTTCATTCTATCTAAATTAATATTATTCACTCAATAACCATTTCATTTTCTCTCTTAGTTTACTTTAACTTATATTTCATTCAAGATATAATCTCCCACATTAACACACACTCTCATACAAACACAATTATCCACTCACATCAACATAATTTTCAAATCTTATTAACATCTCTCTCCTTATTTTATAAATATACCTCTTTTTTCTTATTTTAATATCTTTTAGAATTTATTTTCTAAAATTAATAAAATAGTTTATGCAAATAAAAGAAAAATTAAAAAAACGGACATGTTGTAGAAAACTCTTTCGTGACATTGAATCGCACGAATAACATATCATTACAGTCTTGAAAACGACATGTTGTAAAACATAAACTATTTACTGCCGCAGCATTACGCGGGTACGATGCTAGCCTATACTAATATATAAAGGGTTTAACACTCTCTTTTCTCAAACTTTTAATACAATTTAATTTTAAGTAGTAATGTTTTTATACAAATAATACAAATACTCGAAGCAAAAGTCCAATCAATCTACATAATTGCCTCAACTAATTGATGGTAACTATTGTTTAATAACTCCTTAGACATAATTATATATCTCTTTCCTTATTTTATTGTTTTTCAAATATTACGTTAAAACTCAATAAAAAAAGTTGATAAGAGAAAAGAAAAATAAAGAAAATTAAAAAAAGAGAAAGTAAACGGACATGTTGTCTAAATAGACTATTTGCTGACGCTACATTCCTTAAATACCATATTCTTATTACACGGGTATTGAGTATGTTCGGTATGAAGCTTATTGGAGCTTATATCTTTTTGTTTCGAAATAAAAAGTTACAAGTCATGTTCGAATAAAAAAGCTGGAAGTTTTTTTTTAAACAAAGAAGCTCTAAAACAAAAAGCTTCTTGAAGTAGCTTTTAAAATAGCTGGAAGCTTTTTATATATCAAATTACCTAAATACCCTCTTTAATTGTTTTATAATTACTCCTATTTTTATAATTTGTCTTTTTTTTGTCATTTTATACTATTAAAAACCAGCTACCAGCTAATTTTCAAACACATATATAACTAAAAAATACAGCTTCCAGCTTTAGCTACCAACTTTCAGCTTCTAGCTTTAGCTACATCTATCAGTTATTTCCGTCAAACATACCCATTATGATAGTTTTTATATAACAATCTGAAATTTTTAAAAAATATATTCGAAGTTGGGATACTACTACTTTAACCACCACAAATAACACATCCACATAAATCCATTACAAAGAGTCAATATCACCTTCTTCAAGAAAAGTCAAAATGAAACAGCCACACTCCATCGAAGAAAATCGTATTACTTTTTCCATCTTATTAGTCTTCTAGTGCCCAATAATATCCAATCATATTCCAGAATCTCTTATTTTCTTAGTAACAAGACGACAGTATCTGATAAAATGTAGATATTGTTTTTTATGTCTAACTAGAAAAAGTGTAACCGGGGCTGTTTTTTGTTCAGTTACCCGGAGGGTACCGGGCTTTTAGCTTAGATGTATGCAGCCAACCGGTATACCTGTAGCCGTTTTTAAAGCATCATCTGATTATTCCTAATTGAAACCCGCATGGAACTAGAACTCTCGACATCTCCTATCACGAGCACAATTAAGTCAACCAGGTGATGGTTTTTTCGTATAATAAAAGGCCATGATATTCTAACATGGTCTCCACTTCCATCTACATCGTTAAAATATTCTTCGTAATTTTTTAAAACTTTCATAATGCTCGGAGTAATATAGTAATCAACTCGAATTGTTAATTCGGTGAAGCTAAGAGGAACCCTCTTTTTGAGAGGGGATTATGGACAACATATAGTTTTATTTTGTCTGTAATACTCGCAATGGAGGTTGAATGATCCATAAATGATTGTGTATAGTGTACCGATTTCAGATTTACAACAAAAAATGGGATGAAATTCGATCGTTTGCCTAAACACACCTCTAAGCTCGTTTTACATTCCGGATCTACTATACATATTTACTTTTCACATCTGTTTGCCATTGGTTTCCATCCTTAACAAAAGCACCAGAAGACAAAGCACCGGAAGAAATATGAATTCATGCCTTGTGTTTTGAGTTCATCATTTATTGAGGAGTTGATGGAGTAGGAGAACTTGGAGGCTTCAAGTTTTCATACCTACAATAATAAATAATAACAATAAAAAAACATACCCAAATCATTAGTCCTATACATAATATAGGAATATAAGCGGTATCAAGATGTGATTAAATTGTCCCTCCTACTTGAGGTTGAGGGTTCAAGTCCCCTTGTGGATATCGGTGTAGATTAGGGGGTGTGTGGTAGTTGTTTAAAAAAAATAACAAGGGAATCTACAAAACCAAAAATATAATTTAACAGGAAAAAATCCAATCAAGTTCATACGAGTCTATATTGAAGCAAAAATGGGTCCCTTCGTTGGCCCTACTCTTATTTTTACGAGACAACATGGCGGTTTATGTTAATCACAACTTGAAAAGATCCTAGTATAAAATAAATAAATAAAAAGAGAAAGAAACCATACATGGGGTAAGGTGAAAGAGGCCTTGGCTTCACTTTTGCATCAGCTGAGGTGTTTTCCGGTGTGTAAGCAATGGGAGACCCGTTGTCTACTACCGCTGTTGGTGGTGGTGACACCGATGGGGAGTTTGGAGATGGCGATGACGGGGGCTTCAGATTTTCATACCTAACACAGTAAAAACCCCAAATTATTCCAACAGAATTGAACATCAGGTCACAAGGATCGGCATAAGCATAACTTATGATTTACAGAATAAGGTTATTTGTAACACCCCAATCCCCATAGTCCAAAATCATTGTCCAACCCTCAAAAGAACCAGATTCCGTAAACAACATATCCTTAGAACCACAGTTTGTATCCGGCTTCCATAGAAATTTAATACATAGAAATTTCATATGCTTCAACTTTCATTCACCTATCCATGTGGGACGGGTTCTTATAAACTCCCCCACTTGGATTCATTTTCACCTTTTCATCTGTAGGACGAGTTGTTACATTATTAGACTATAGGTGCATGTAAACAACACTAGCTACATACTTAGGTTGCATATATGTATATGTGCGTGAGTGTGTATGTGTGTGTGTGTGTGTGTACGCGTGTGTGTTTTCACTTAAGTGGTTTTAAGGAATAAAATTAGATATGGGTGGCTTCCAAATGCATTACCCTTTATATTTACGAGACAACGTGACGATTTATGTTGATCTCTAACTTGGAAAGATCCTAGTTTAAAAATAAATAAAAAGAAAAGAAAGAAAACATACATTGGGTAAGGTGAAAGTGGCCTTAGCTTCACTTTTGCGTCAGCTGAGGTGTTTTCCGGTGTGGAACCAATGGGAGACCCGTTGTATACTACCGCTGTTGGTGGTGGTGAGATCGATGGGAGATTTGGAGATGGCGATGTTGGGGGCTTCAGATTTTCATATCTAACACAGTAAAAACCCAAATTATTACAAAAATTTGAAAATAAGGTCACAAGGATGAGCATTGCATACTTATGATATACAGAAAAAGGTTGTATGTATATATGTACATGAGTATGTCTGTGTGTGTGTGTTTTATCACATAGGTGGCTTTAACGGAAAAATTAGATATATGTGGCTTCCAAATGCATTACCCCTATAATATTTGTAAATTGTAATCATATTTGGCAGACTAGTTATTTAATGAAAAAATGTAAATGGCAATAGCAACAAAGAAGTTATGCATTTTGACATGCTAACCAGCCCCTTCCATTTGGCAACCTCTTAACCCATAACCACAGTGATTGACTTACGCAGTGTACGGAGATAGAGGTCTGGTTTTTTGCAATCCTACAGCCACTGGTGCAGGTTCGGTTGTTATAGAAGTGGTTTCCAGATTTGTACCAGTTTCAGAATCAGTAGAAGGAGCTGATACTGCTTCAACCACCACCTTTCTGCTGCCAGGTGCTGATGGAATCGGGGATGTTGGGGGTTTCAGACCTTCATAGCTGTAAGAGTAATATAATCAATAAGAATCTTGAGGTAGTAACTTCGATTTTTAACCCACCTATGAATGGGCCGATTTGGGTTGTGTTTTATTCCAAACAGGTGAAATTAGTCAAATAAAAATTTGGTAAAGGGATATGGGTTGAACAGGTAAAAATCTAGATTATTATAAGATCTTGAATGCAGGAACTAGAGCATTTGTTTTGCAGGAAGCAAAAATAATTACAAAGTTTTATAAATCAATATGGCTTACGCGGTATATGGGGACAAAGGTCTTGTGGAAGCTGTTTTTGACTGGGATGATGTTTCAGTGGCAATGCTTGAACTAGTAACACTGGTGGTCTTAGGAACAGGCTCTGGTTCTTTGACAGCTTCTGCTTCCTGATATTACTATATATGTAAGTACAATTAGACAGTATTGCAAACTATTTTATAGTGGTTAGATGTTAAAAATAACAAAAACAAAAAAGTTTCATTACAACATATTTGTATCCCATTTAGTTGAAAAGGGATAATGTGCGTGGAAGTCACAAATGTATTCATCATGGCTACCTATGGATTACAGGATGCCCAAGTATGTATCTAGTTCCATTATACCAAATGAGGCCAAAATCATGTCATATGACGAGAATGCCCTAAAAAACTTGGAAAGACGATAAGAGGGGTGGCATCCCTTCACTTACTCACACCCATCATACTATGCCATGTTCGATTTTTTCCTCATCACATTGGTATTCACACACTCATCAGACTGGAGACTGGACCCCTACCCCGTCACACTGAAAAACACGAGAAGAAAATTGCTGTAGAACTCTCACGTTGAAATCTCGCACTATATGGTATCATTCACACTGGAGACAATACTCGTTCACGGTGGGATTTTGCTCCCACTCCCTCCCCCATATCATTGTATCAAGTTATCACTAAGCAAGGATTCAACATGAAAGAACCAATTTTTTTTTGTCATTTTACAATACTCTGGCATGTTTTTACCTGTTACGAACGAAACTGGATGCATACTTGATGACATACAAAACAGCTTTAATATATGGGGGCCTTCATGAAATAAGTTGAATAGTTGGGTGGATTGTACCTTGGGTTGGTAAGGTATAGCACGTTTAGGTGGTATTTTTGCTAGTAGGTCCCCCATGGGGGTCAATGGTGCTGTTGTTTCTGCAACTACTTCCACCACTTTACAATATGAAAGAGTGGGATTTTTTGCCATAAAAGCAAGGAGTTCTGCCACCTAACATTAAAAACAAAATGCAATGTTAACCAAAGAAAAGACTCAGCTGTATATGGAAAATAGTAAGGAGTGCAGTGGCAAATCATTAACATGGACAAAACGATCTAATGATATATAACCAGGGTGTTTGGGATTGCTTATCCATACTATGTATCTGATTTTTTTCGCGTGAAATAAGCGGTTTTGAAGTTTTTTATTTCAAACTGCTTATTAGATAAGCATTTTTAGGAAGCAATCCCAAACACCTATTTGAAGTTCACTTTTAAATTTGGTTGAAAAACCTGAAGATTCGATACTAGACCGCCAAATAAAATGTCTTCTGTAGAGAGGGTAAGATTATGTGTTTCCTTGAAGGAATCCGTAGGACGCTCCATACCTCCAGGCCTTACTATCTGAAATTGCATCAGAAAAGAAAACAATTTAGGTTATGTTTCTACGTTATCATCTAACACATACCTTGATCTAGAGGTGGTAAAATTAATATAAAAAAGGGTAAATTCAGCATGGGTCAAAAAGGTTCATGTTCTCCTGTAACACTGTTCCCAAGTTTTTTTTAATAAATAATTAGTGTGAGAAATTTGATTACAACAACTAAATTATTAGAAGGTTGCATACTTGTATGCATTAAAAACATGCTTTGGGCTATTTCCGGCTCATTTGACCCGTTCCTATTTTGCTGCATTTTTTATTCAACTCATCTGACTGGTTAAAGATAAAACATAACCCGAATTGACCCATTCATAAGTAAATGGGTCGAAATTGTCATCCGGTTTCATCTAACTCACAGTGTAAGGAATCCCACTAGCAAGCAGTGCTTCTTCGGCCTTCCTTTTCCAGCATAAGACTCCCCAAAACAAACTACAAACAGAAATAAGAAGATAAAAAACAGCATAAGTATGTATCATCAAATTTCCAATGCAGAAATTATAGTTACTAAATCTTCCAAGTCAAGGTGTTTATAGTATAGCATAGTTACAAAGTCGAGAAAACTGAACTCACTTTAATACAGCAGCAGGAAATCCAAACTTGTTTGTTCCCAAAGAAGTAACCAAAATAAAGTGTTTTGCTTTTACAGCAGCAGCTACACATTTAAACGAAATACTCAAATACTTCAATTCAACCTTTATATCAGCAATAATAATTTGCTCAAACTTGAATAACATTTCATCCTTGAAATAAAAAGGGCAAATTGCACTAAAATGTGATGAATATTTCACGTAATTGTCATCGTATGTGATGAACTAACATTTTTACCTTTTGACGTAACAAACTTTGATTTTGTTACCATTTGATGTAAAACTTAACCTATACTTATGTTAACTGGTTCCTTATATGAATTTTTATACAAATTGTGCTTATCTGGCATGACGTATAACAATTACGTGTCAACTTTTTTTTTGCCAAACAAGACTCAAAATTAGTAATTATATTCAGAACCTAAAACCCACACACACTAAAACACCAAGAACATACACAGAGAATATACATAAACACCAATAAGAACATTCACACGCTCAAATACATCATCATCTGTTGCATATGTGGCGGCTTGTTTGTCAAGACGTACTTAAAACTGATACCACATCATATCTAACCGGTTATAGGATAAACTTTACCTGAAATGTTAACAAACTCAAAGTTTGTTACATCAAAAGGTAAAACTGAAAGTTCATTCCATGCAAAGACAATTTAGAGAAAGTTCATTACATTTTGGTGCAATTTGCCTGAAAAGATATCAAGTATTTTCTATATGAACAAGCAAATTAAGCCAAATCCTGGATAAATGCTTATATGCTCATTTCAGTTTTTCTTCTTTCTTTTCATCGGTAAACATCTATGAGAAAAAGATGGAAACATTTTGAAACTATACATACCTGCATCAATAAGGTTTTTAGTGGCTTGAAAGTCAATTCGGTAGGGCCCGGTAACATCAAATATCTCCTTCTCGCTTGCCCCGATGCAGCATATAACCGTTGAAGCACTGCCCAATGCCGGCTTAATTTGCTCTGGTTTCTCCAAATCACACTCCACAAGTTGAAGCTTCTCCATAGCTGGGCTACAGAGTGAGATCTTTCCTTACATAAAAATTTAAATTTAAAATACCAACTTCCACATTATCATCAAATGTAAATCTTACGCTGGCTTCCATCTGATAATGCTTCATCAAGCTTCATCTGCTGCACACTCTACAGGTAAATACAACAGGTTTTTTGTTTCATTATTTATTCAAGAAACTGAAGAAGATGATGAATATAATGACTATATCAAACTTACTTTCACCAAAGGTTCTGCTCTTTGAGCACTTCTTACCCCAGCTCGAACATTAAACCCTAATTTCAAAAGCTCCCTGCACAAGGCTTCAGTTATTTAACGGTTTTCAGAATCTAGTGAAAGAATATGATGCTTTCTTGCCACGTGTCATTGACCTTACTGTTCGTGAACCAACTTTGCCAGTTGCCCCTGCAACAAATATGACATTCCCGTCTTTTTCACCATCTTTGGTTTTTGTTACAGTAGGCTGTGAACCAACAGTTGTTGCACCTTACAGATACCAGAGATAATTATTAGCTTGATAATACTTCCTAATCAAAATATTAATTCATCTTGTTAACTTCATCTGCTCTAAAATAAGAGTAACCCAGATTTGATAAATGTTCCAGAAATTGGCATACTTTTTGAAGTTTTCTTTAAGAAAAACGCATAAAATAGTAACGAATTATGCACTTTTGCATAAATTTAGCAACCAACTTTTAGTTAGGTGCAAAAAAGGAAAAAAGAAAAGATCAACTTATATTATATTACTGATGTTAGCAACCAAGTAACATTTTATTAGCGGTTGAAGCAATGTTCAACAGGTAGCAAGTCATCTTTTTTGATGAATTTTCAAAAAATTGTTGCTGTGGCATCTTATCTGTAATTTTCGTTTATATGCGTATGCTACGTGCTATCCAATCTGACATTTAAGAAATACTTTTTAAAATATAAAACCTTAAAGATGATCATTTTTTATGTAAATAAATTTAGTTTCCAACTTTCACATAAGCAACTTTTCTATATGTGGCATCTGATATGGCAACTAACATGGTACTATCAACCATTGCCACATCAGCAATTTACAGGTAACTCCGTTAAAAAGAGGTTAGTTGCTAAAACTGATAGCAAAATTGTTAATTGATTTCTAGTTTGCGCTTAATTTAAAATAGGCACTAAAATCAGAAAAAATGTAAAATTTGAATCTAGCTTGTGCAGTTTGCCTTCTTTTATTATCTAAAGGGGACTGAACGGAAATCTTCACATGATTTCCCCTTTTTATTCGCTTTTTTACCCCAACAGTAGTCATGGATTGCTAAAGTATATGCAATGCTGCGCATGAAGATATTTCCCTCTTTTAACAATTGTAAGACTATTAGCCAATGATTCAGAATCAAGAACATCACAGACTGATAAGGTTAACAGTTAACACCGGTTTCACAAGTCCTAATAAAGAAGGATTACACACCAAACCACAAAACTTAACATTCAGAATCAAGAACATCATACACTGTAAAGACCAATCACACAAAAGTTACATAATTAAAGGCCAAATTTATAATCTCTTCCGTACAATCAAAATTCATTGTTCAATAAACCTTTCATTGTGAGATAAAACAATCACACATTCAACATTATTATCAAAATTAGCAATTCACATTGCAAAAATGAAGGAAATTGAACAACATTGATGTAATACCTGAGGCTTGAACCCTAAATCGAACAGGATTAAGCTTGATCGCATTTGATTGAACAATTCTCTTCGTACCAAACGATAGGACAAGCCGGCGGTAGGCTATGAGTTGGTGTTTTTCGATGAAGCCATTCGTAGGTATGCTGCTGACGACCGGCGACTGAATTGACCTGAGCTCCATTAATGCTTTCTGATCAAAATCGAATTTCAGTGTGTGAGCGAGAGAGAGATAAAGATAGATAGCTAGCGCGCGCTAACATGTATGGTTACTTTATTTCAGCATTGCAGTTGTGGCATTTCCTGCTCTACATCTGGATATGGTGGGCCCCGACCCGGGAACAATATTCGGATCCCATAGTGGGTTGGTTCGTGTAAAAACTAAAAACTATTCGGGTTGGGCTTAACATGGTGCTGAATACAAGTTGTAATTTTGTATGGGACCTACGCTACGAGTTGGGCCTATGTGGGCCGATTACTTTTCAGAAATCAAATAAAAGATTGAAGAAATATACTTGTTTTTTATATACAACTAGGATTTTATAGCCCGCTCGTTGCGCCGGGTTTTATAAATCTAAAATTCTATTATCATAATAAATCATAGGATTAGGTGATCTACATGATAATATATTAATAATTTTATAAAAACACATCCAAAAATATTCAAACGCTTGATAAAAAAATAATCAAAGGATTAGGGTTCTAATACGCTACAAGAATAATAAAACAAAAAAGAGTAAAAAGAGATCTCAAATCTCAAAAATAAAAGATTAACTTTTTCATCTTCAAAAAAACTTATATTTACCTGTCATGATTTTTTTATAAAGAAAAACCACTTTAAGTATGAGAATACACTAAGACCATATTAACTTAATAATAATAGTAAATAATTAATAAAAAGTTTATGGGAAAAGTAAAACATAACTAAGCTTTACTGATTTAAACCTTTAATTTTTTTGAATGGTTTATCTTAAATAAATGCACATATTACTAATGCACAAAATTCATGTGATCTTTTGCTTGATTAAGAAAACATATTATTAGCGAGTTAGTGCAAAAAAAAATTTTGAAATATATTTGTAGGTGACATTTTCTTTTTGAAAACTTATTTGTTAGTCTGTAAAATATAAATTATAACATATCTTTAAGAATATTTTTTTACCAAAAAAGGCAGAAGTTGCAATGTCAAAAATTCCGGTTGTTCTATAACAACATGTTTACAGCTTGACCTAACGATCAAACTATAATATGATACATACCTACATAAAATACATTCTAAAAATAAAGTTTAATGGTTAAATCAAAATAAACTTTTACTTTAATGCTTAAACAATTCAAAAATAAAGGCTAGCGGTTACACCAAAACAAACAAAAGCTTTAAAGTTAAAATATTAGAAAAAGTTTAAGAATTTAATCAAAATAGAGTTTAAACTATTTTTAGCCTTAATCAAAACTCTAAATTAAATAAATATACTAAAAAATTGTTTACATAAAATTATAAAAAACGTATATATGAAATTTAGATTAAGCAAAAGAAAATTAAAAAAAAGCTAGACACGATTTATAAGAAAATAGAAGTTAAAAAAGGATTAAAAAGAATACAAAGAATAAAAAGAAGTTAAAAAAAGGGTTAAAAAATTGAAATCCATGTTTTTAAAATTAGAAGTTAAAAAAGGTAAAAAAAAAAATACAAAGATTAAGAAGAAGTAAAAAAAGAGGTTAAAAATTTGAAATCCAAATTTTCAAAAAATTAGAAGTTAAAAAAGGCCAAAAGAGTTTAAAAGAATACAAAAGTTTAATAAAAACTAGGTGGCAAAAGGGAAATTCAGAATTTGAAGTTGGCTGGATTCGATCCCTCGCCACCCCTCAGGAAAAGCGACCTGCTAACCACTCGGCCAACTCTGCATACTTTCATAAAAGCTGTAAATTAATATATATTATAGAAGTAGGTTTTTTTTCCTGATAAATTAATGGTATTATAATGTCAATATCTTTTTTATAGTTAAATTTTCTAACATATTGAGATAGTTTTTCACATTTGTTGTTTTTCCCCCTTAAATGTGGTGTTTAATAGAATCAAATCAAATTGACAAACCAGACTCATCATCGTCATTATAAAATCATTAAGTAGTATTGTATCATCTACTCACACTCATCACACTATATCATGTTAACTTTTTCTCATAACAATGATTATCATGGATCAATCACACTGAGTAGAAAAAACAAATTTAAGTTTTAGTTTATCACTTCAACATGACTTATCTCAACCGGCACCTAACACGCCGATAATCATATCGAAATTGTGTTAATATCATGGCGTAAGATTGGACATCATGGTGAGGTGATGATACCCATACCCCAAAACAACCCCCCCTCTCCCCAATAATAATAATAATAATGCTTTTCACATAACTTGTATACACACTTTTTTTTTTCCTTTGGCGAAAAGAATCTCCAAAGAATACGTTTCACAAACAGTCAATAACACTCATATGATATGATATTAATATATCTTTTAATATAAACAAAAATTAATTTAAAACAAATTTATTATATGATCCTAGTCTTTCATTTAATAAATCAATTTTATTTGTATAATTTTAATCATCCATTTTAATAAAAATTAAAATCCAATTTGACTTTGATTTGAATTAAAAAATTTAGAGAAATTTTCTTATTTGTCCCTCTTAAATATTATTAAAATATCGTATGTGTCCACCTAAATTTGCAAATATCATATTTACCCTTTAAAACATTTCAAACTATCATATTTAATCACATTTTCTAAACATTTTAAATTCTTTTTAATTATAACCAATAAACACTTGACTTTATTGTCTCTAATTATAAATCGATTGTTTGTACAAAAAATACAATCATGTATCTTCATATTATGATAACCTCTCGAATCGACGTTTCCACCGCTGTTCTAGATGTTGATATAGTATATCGTCATTTTTAAATTATCATTTTTTCAGGTTTTATAATTATTTAATATTTTTTTATTAATATTTAATATTTATTATTTTTTAAACTAACTCATGTATTACATGAACATTTAATCTAGTATAGTTATAATTTGTTTTCCACTACAATTAGTTATACATATTATTAAGTGACTGGTTGATAAAACAAAACTATTAAATATTAAATAATACAAAGACTAAATAATTTAAATTTCAAATTTAATACACTGTTTTTTAAGAATTCTAAACAAACAGTCTGAAAAATTATTACTTTAATCTTTATAATAATAACAATAATAATTTAATATAAAATAATATTTAACTTATTAAACAAGATAACTTGTAAAAATAAAGAGTATTATGATAAAATCCTGAGGTTTTAATGATTCAATTGATGTTTTAAAGTAAAATGATTTTTAGCAGTTTTTTCATTTCTCATTTAGCAGTCTTTATTCAGATGCGAAAATCAAAATCAACGAATGTTTAAATAATGTAACATTAAGTGTTGAATATAACTATTTGGCTCATAATCAAACAACAAAACTTACAAGTTGTGCAAATCTATTACATTGTGTTTCCGAGTTAAATTTAAGGGAGAAAAGAAAAGATTTAAGAAGAAAAATAAACTTTAGTTGTGTTCCCAAGTTTTTTAGAAGAGAAAATAAAAGATTTGGAAGAAAAATTATCCCTTATTTTATTTCCTAATTTTCCTCACAAAGCAGAAAAGATTGCGGAAGAAAACTAAAAAAACACTTCAAATTTCACTTCTCTTCTCATTTTCTTTCAAACTCAGGAACGCCAAATGATAAAAATATTTTCCTTTATCTTCTTTTTTTTCTCTTGTTAATTTTCTATTCTTCCATTTTCTTTCTACATATAGTTTAGAAACACATTCTATTCGTACTATTAATAAGTTTTGTATTTATTGAAAAAAAAACTGGGAAAATATTGCAAAAATAGTTAGTTGGAAGCATGGGGAGTTGCCATAAATTTAGATTTGATGGAAAACCAACCAACCACTGCGTCTCCAACTCTCGCACGTCTTTTATCCTTTAAGGTCAACCTTAACTCTCCTACATTAAGTTCAGGGTCTAGTCTGTACATTCGCAAATCTTTAGGGACTTATAAGAAACTATTATGGGACCACATAAAGAAAGCGCCAATGGGAAATACATCATTACTATCGCGTGGTTTCCTCCAAGCATAAAAATTCCCCCTACTCTTGAAAATTAAGCTACCACATATTCTATCGTTTATTTTTTTTAATCTAATATTTGTTAATTTTGTTGATAACATAATTTATATTTATATCAACATATAGATTAATTAATAGAGATATGATATTAAATAAGTTAACTCAATTAACAATTGATAGAAATTCCAAAGTTTGTGTTTGACATTATTATTTCTTATAAAACGAGCAGGGCTTTATTATGTATTGGTTCATTGGTTGGTCTGTTTTCGGAGCTACTTCATGTCCACAAGACGTGTCTGGCGAGTTCATTGATTTTAGCCTTTCGAACCAAATATTTACACCTCACCATACTCGTATGTGGATGAGTAAAACCATGTAAACAAGCCTAACGAGCACTCCATCTTCCATACTTACAAACTCACTTCAAGTTCATATATTTTCTTATGTGGGATGGTATTTGTTCTATGTCCTCTTTCATTTCCTAATCCAAACACAACGTTTTGAGAGTCAATATTCTATTCAAGTCTGTTTTCGACACATCCTACGTAGTTGTGAGACTTTTTAAAAAAGAAGCAAACCTATAAATCATATTAATATATAACATGCAATATCATTAAATATGTTCAAATTAGTAAAACTCAATGTATTTATGAAATTTCTAATAATAACGACATTAACACTAAAACACCATTGCATCTCATAAATCTCACCATACCACACAAGAGTCTATACAACTTAAACATGTAAAAATAATTAAATTCAAGTTAAAATTTGAATGTATACGTATTAAACACATCTAATGGAACGAACGAGCTAATTTTTTTTATTTTTTATTTTCTAATAAGCATAATAAAAAATTTAAATATATATAAGTTATTAGTGAAAGAGAAAAAGAGGATTACTTTAATTGTATATTTTCTATCATGATTAATTTTTATGGAATTAAGAAAAATGGGTACCTATTTTAGGGAAGCCGGTATAGATGTTTAACTACATAAAACCATATCAAGTAGTTCCATCATTTAGCTAAAGAATATTATAAATGGTCACAATCATATTAATAAATAAATAAATAAATAAATTAATTAATTAATTAATTAAAAGAAAAGAAAAAAACATTGGAATAAATTAGCATGGTCTTGACGCGATCCTATTTGATTCTCTTACAAGGTCACACGTATAAAGATTCCTTAGCATGCTTCTAAGAAGGACTATATACAATTTTAATATCATTCATCCTCTTCACGTTAAAGTTACATAAACATGTTTTGGAGTATGATATCCAATTAAATCATTTTTATAATTGTTTTCGGTTTATACATAATCATATGTGAAAAATTATTGCCACTTGGGTTGTAGCCCAGTGGTAAACACTTAGGTGCTTTTGTGTGATAATTTTTTAGTCCCGTTGTGAGCAAATTGGATAGATTTAGGTGCTGTTCAAAAAATATGAAAATTTAATGTTATATATATAACATATATTAAAGACAAGATATTTGATTTATGAGAGGTGATTTGTATATACAACAATTATGACTTTATACCCTTCCAAACACACTATATATATGTTTTTCTTATCTACATGTTTAAGTGTATTATAGTCTGAATAAACACTTTTTTTATTATGATTGACATATTAGTGTTATTCACAAATCATAAATTTTTAGTTATCTTTGATTTGTCATGTGATTAGTATCTGGGGTGACAAAGAATTATATAGGCAATGAGTTGAATAAAAATTAAACAAGTTTGATTGAAGGTTAAAACATTTTATTTATTTATTTTAAGTTTTTCTAATAGTTAATTTATTAAATATGAGTGATAAAACACAACAAAAGTATATAGATATATACACATCTTCTAGCTTCGGCTTCTAACTAGTTTTGTCAATTATACCTTAAAGCGTCTATATTTCTAAGCTTAAGTTTTTAATTTTACACTATAAATAAATAATATTGAATATTAGTTGTTTTATGAAAATTAGAGGAAAGAAAGAAAGAAAGAAAGAAAAAAGGAATAGGCAACATGGTCCAAGGAAGGGTATAGAACAAAAATAGCACACTATCTGGTTTGGGCCTTTTTAATCAATGGACCACTCCAAATATGGATCTGTGGCCAGTGAATGTGGTTGGACCACTTCATATTATATAACGACTTTAATTTTGGCATAAGGGTCTCATCATTGCCATTCCAAAAATTAAAGAGTAACTTGGTTTTAAAGATTATATATATATATATATATATATATACACACTATATTATAAAGCATTTAGACTTTTTGCTTAAATTCTTAAATTTTAAGTGTTTTAAAATTACTAAATTATCCCTCATATAAACTAAATTGAGTAACTATTAGATATAATTAATAAGATTTTTATATT
>JAUEJL010137236.1:0-10964 GCA_032274825.1 Drosophyllum lusitanicum | reverse complement strand
GGAAAAGAGTTTTTTCCTCGCTCATTCGAAGAGTAAATGAAATTTTACAACTTAGTTTAACTTTTTTATTAAGTTTTTTTAATATCATTAATTAATTTCTCAAAATATTATATACTATATATAATATCATGTTATTTAATATATTTATGTTATATTGTCATTATTATCACTATATTATAATATAATATATTAAGATATTATATATATTCTTTTCCTTAAATATTCTATTTATTAAAATTATATATTGCCGGAATTATTTATTATAATATTGTATTTTATTTTATTATGGTTAATGGTCAATTGCTAGATATTCTTTCACAATTATTAAAAGAAAAGGTTAAAAATTTGAAATAATAAACATCAAACAAAATACATCTTCGGTAAATATCCTATCATCATCATCATGATTATTATTATTATTAAAGTTCATTCAAACCATATATGCATGTTGCTTCGTTTTATATAAACTCCATGGTCTCGTTTAGCAAAATCTACTAAAAGCATGACGTCTAATAAAAAAGCTTCAAACTCAATAACCAATATCATTCATGTTAATTAATGTTACTTTCAAATTTATTCTCAATACATTCAATTCTATGAAAAATGTTCAAAATAGTCTTAAGAGACTAATTTTTACCTTTGAATCAATGACATTAATGTTACAAATTGTATTTTAAAATTTTGAAGGGAGTGACATTTTCGTAATTGACATATAATGCTTTTACAAATCACATGTGATTGTATACTGAATCACCTTTGATTGAATATTAAAATTTTAGTACTATGTTTTTACATGGACTTTATTGAACACAAATCTCAATTCTATATATCTGTTAACCTTTTTTTTAATCCAACGATAATTTAGGTCTCAATCTTGTCAAGAAGAGCATATTGTGGTCACAAAAAGTTCCATATCCATTTTATATATTATCAACACGCAAACAAAAACAAAAATCATACGTTTTGCATCAATAGTTGATCGACATTATTGCATACTGAGAAAAAAATATCACAAAATAATTTAAGCTTTAAATAGACATAAATTTATAGTGGAAATTTATTTATAATGAAAAAGTCACGATGGAGCTTGTATTTTTATAAATATTGAAACATTTTATATATAATATCTGAAATCAAACAATATATACAAGTTGGTAGAATCTTTTAAATAAGGAAAATTCTCAACATAATCATGTGTTGGAAACACAAACGGCTTGCTCATTGCAAATCATAAACACTTATTCTATCTTTACAATTGTTATTAAGAGTCTTGATCACTTCCATTAAAGTGAGATGTTTGTAAACTAATCACTACCATTTGAGACTTAGATATAATTAATCACTTCTTCAAGCGAGATATTGTATTAGTCATCCCCACTAATTAAATATAGGGAGACATTTATGTGAAGAAACACTCTCGGTGAATGAATATCAATGAGTGAATATGAGACAAATCCGTTAATATTTATCCGAATCACTATACATACTATGTTATTATCTTTCACTCTTAGCAATTTACTTAGAGCTTACAATGATTGAAATATTTTGAGTTTGAAATTTAAAAAGGAAAAATAAAAACAAATTCTCACTAGCTAATTTCTACAAGTAAGTAATGTGTTTTGTTGGCATATATTGCCTTGTTGTCACATTTGCTATCACCAAGGGTGGGTGGGGTGATGGGAATGATTCTCTTTTGACAAGAAAAGATTGGTTATATAGACTCCATCTTACTTTTTTAGAAAAGCTTCCCCTATTCGCTTCTTCTTTTATCCGTCTCAATTTCAAGCCATTGGATTTTATTATTCATATTAATAATTTTTTTATTTAAAAAGGAAATAAACATTTTATCTCGGAAAAGATATATAGTTATTTAATATATTATAGACACCTATCTTACTTTCTAGAAAAGATTCCCCTATTTTTTTTCTTCTTTTATACATATCAATATTTTTTTATGAATAATTGTTTTATATAATATCTTGTAGTTATTGTTATAAGTTTTTTTTATACTAATTAACTTCAAGTCTTTCTTTAAATAAAAATGCTGCAAAGATGGATGCAGGGAAATTCAACAAAATTCAGAGGACAGATTAGTCAAAGAAAACCATGTTGGAATAATTTATATCTAACGAAATGTTATTGGTTAAAATATATATAACAAATTTTATTAAAGCAAGCAATAGCATATTTTAAAAAGCAGCTGTCAAATCAGTTCCATAAGGATAAGTGGCATAAAATGGAATCAATTTTGTTATGGCTGTATACCATTTCATTTTTTCAATGTGTTTTTAATTTTTACTAGTTTAATATCACGTGTATAAACACAAAAAAAGGTTAAAATAAATTTTAAATATTTATTATGTTAAAAAGTACTAACATATATAGTAAAAGCATGAAGATATAAAAACTCTTAAAAATGAGTAAATCTATTAGAAATCCGAAATTCATACATTACATTATCATCAAAAAATTTGTAAAATCTCTTTATAGTCAAATTAAGATTTTTTAATTAATTCAATTGGTATACGTTTTTACATAAATAATCACGAAAATAGGTAGATGTATCTAGTAAATGATTTGAATAAATGTTTTTGTTAAGATATTTAAGTTTTAACAAACTAAATTATCTAAAAATTGACATTTTAGGAAATAAAATCATTCGTAAGTTATTTGAGGAGATAAAAGAGGATGATTGGTGAAAAAATCTAAAAAATATAATAATGGTAAATGTATCCACCAAATAATTTAAATAAATGTTTTTGTTAAGATTTTCAAGTGTTAACAAACTAAATCATATATTTGAGGAAGCAATTCTAAAAAATATAATAATAGGTAGATGTATCTATTAAATGATCTCAATAAATGTTTTTGTTAAGATATTCAACTATTCAAGTAGTAACGAACTAAATCATCTAAAAAATTACATTTGAGGAAATAATTCATTCTTAAGGTATTTGAGAAAATAAAGGGCATATTGATGAAAAAATTTTAAAAAATTTAATAATAACATCGTAACCGCTTTTATTTTAATATTATACTAAAGATTCAAGTTCTCTAAAAAACATTTACACTTATTTATAACTGACTGGATTATCGCCGTTAAAGAGTGACATACATAGGTTATCTCCACCAAATATAATATAGAGAACTCGTGATAAATCTGAGTTGTGAATTAAGGTGAACTCATTAGCAACCATCAAGTCACAAGTTACAAGTTACAAATTAAGGATTAAAATTAGTAGATCTAACTCAGATGATGCTGCAATATAAATGTTTTAGGCTCGTTAGACAAATGGGTTGTTAGAATTGACTGGATACTAATTTTTTATATTTAATAATTATTTTTAAAACGATCATCTCATTAGTTAATCGTTAAACCTATTAAGTGATTCCCGATTAACCAGCTTCAATTCTTGGATTTAACTTTTGGTTTAAGAAAACGTTAAACAAATACATTAGTAACTATCTCTGAATATCGTCACCGATGTAAAAATTTGTTTCAATAATTAGACAGTAACAATGATTAAAAAATGAATAAATAAGTGGGCGACTTGATCTAATCTACACGTGCCAATTTCTTTACTGTTTAATAATGATAGTCCCATAGTCATTATAATTCAAAAATTAAGATTAGTTAAATTAAACAAGTTAAAGTTTACTATTTCATTGGGCTTTAAAGACAACATTTTTTATTTCCTTAATAAGATTTACAAACATCTAGGGCTGTAAACGAACCGAATAAACACGAACTGGGTTTGTACATGTTCATTTAACTTTAGGCGAACAAATAAACGAACGCGAACACATAAACGAATTGCTTTCTGTGTTCGTGTTCGTTTAACTTTAGTTGAACAAATAAACAAACACAAACAATAAATGAACTAGCTTTTGTGTTTGACTGTTTAAAAGATTTGTTAGTTCGTGTACAAACTTGTTCCTTCATTTAAATGATAAACAAATATAAACAAAAAAACACATACTATAATGCAAATCCAACATTATTAAAGATAAATAAACACTATCTATAAACAAACAAACATACACTCACATATAAGAGAAAAAATAAGTGGATGACAAATATATATTCAGACTTATAAGAGAAAAACACATTAGACAAAAAAAAACCCTGAACTTTATAAATAAACATCCTAGAGTTTAAACTCTTTTATCCCTTTATTTTTAATATTTCTATTTAGATGTTAAGTTATATATTTTCTTTATCCAAAGATCCGCTGCAATGCGTAGTAAAAGCCATCTCGTTACATATAAAGAAGTGGAAAGAATATATACAATTAACACTATTTAACTTAGATGACGACGTTACACTTATAGATCACTTAAACTACTAAAAAGTTAAATAATATAAATACTTTTCATTTGAGTGATTTGTGAGCACAAAGTTATATAAATTAAGTGATATTAGTTGTATGAATTATTTTCCGTTTAAAAAAGAGCGAACATCCTCACATAATTGGTACATAGCAATGGGCTAACATTGTACTATATACTATACAGCAGGGCTACAATGCTGGAGAAAATAGGATGGCAGAAGAGTTTGTTAAGCCCACTTACAAGTCTCATAAATTTACACTATATTAGATATAAAAAAAGTCTAAGTGGCAACAATAAATTACATTTTAGAATTTTAATAAATAAGGACAATACATTTATTGAAAAACTACAAAGAGTTTATTTAGTTTTCTTATTTATTATCGCTAATAATACTTAAAAAAATTACGCACCACATAACACGATGCTTGCTATGCATTGATTTGAGTAATTTGTAAGTAAAGAAATAGATTACTAAATGCGTCTTACCAAACGGCTTGAAGACTAACGATATTAAGGTATTAGAAGGTGTTTCTCATTATGGACTAAATGTATAGATTTAAGAGTAGATGAATGTGTGTCACATGACCATATTTTCCTCTCCTTTCATCGAGCCTCATGTTATTATCAAAATTGATTTATGAGAAAAATAAGTTATATTAAAAAGATTTGGGTTGTATTTGGAAGTAGTTTTGGCCTTTATGTGTTGTGTTTGTTGTAGGCTTGTAGCTAGGCTTCTTCTCCTTGAAGCTCCTTTGCTCATAACTACTTGAGTCCTTTTTGGAATTAATTAATTAAATATAAATATACAGGGGAGGGTTCAAACGATAACTATTTTTCGTACGAGAACTGCGAGAACCAATCTTGGTTATTCAAGTTGTAAGTGAAATTAATGGATGAAGAGCGTGAGGGGATTGAGTGTGACAAGGTGCATGTAAGAAATTCATGGGTGGGCAATCCAATTGAAGGAGGGAGAAGTTCTCGTACGAAAAACAGTTCTCGTTTGACATTTTCCCTGCATTTGTCATGTATCCGACGACTAACACTTATTCTCCACCGCATATTAAAAGATGAGCATTTGTCCATAACATCATGCAATTTCTTACTATATATTACCAACACACCTTTCATATTTCTTGGTAAAACTTTATTGCAAATATTAATTCTCGAGGAATTGTATTTTCTTTGTATTACATTTCTTCTTAATTTGTTCAAACTTCGAGGTTATGAAACGTTTTTATAATTGCCACATAAAATACTTGCATATATATATATCATTTCTTGCACTTCTTATGACTTTTCAAGTTTATTTTCGTATTTCTTTTAGTTAAATTTTTTTTTTTTTTGACAAACATAACTCGTTTTAGATATATATTGTCTGTAAGGTATAACCTTAATTTGGTATATGTTACCCTATTCACTACAAATGAAACCTTGATAGCAGTGTTTGAAAGGATGATGTGAAACTACAACTACTAATTAAGAACTTTGATGTGATTGTTAGGCCTCGTAACACCAAAAATTGCAAGGCAGATATGCAAGTCATGTGAGACAAATGCTTCAACCTCTAGCATTATGAAATTTATAGGTTTCAATGGCATGTTTATAAAGCGAAATCATAACTCGGTTCAATTGACGAAGACTCCTTTTATCATTCCATTGTTAAAAGGTATAAGATTCAAATTTCACTTATGTTGTGATTTCATTTAGCGGAGTTCTTCTCCTTTTTTTCTGATGTAAAATAAATATATCGAACCAAGTAGAAGCGAAATACGAATAAATAATAGAAAACGAGAACACCAAGATTTAACGTGAAAAAACCCTTTACGGGTGAAAAACCACCGGCACAACCTTGATATCCACTGTATGAAAAAAATACAAGGAGATTACAAGAACGCAGTTAATCAAACGTAATCTGAATCTGCGAATAACAATGAAAAGCTACAATCTAAATCTTGGTTATTGCCGTTCTACGATGGCGACGTACAAACAAAAAAAAACCAAGAAACTAATGAAATCTCTCTCTAATTGTGAAACCCTAATTTAATTACTTGGCATAAAAGACGTAAAAAAGAAAAAGGGAATGGGCCTAAGAGCCATATGGGTAAAATTTGGACCCCGGTCAATATTTTCTTATATTTTTACGCTTTTTCCACACCTAAAGAAAATCAAGATTTCTCATAGGAGATGAAAGAAAAATGTTTGTAAGAAAGGAAAAAGCACACAATTTATTTTACATCACAAAACCATATTTACAAAGTAAACTAAAACTCTAATAAAGAAACGTACTATAAATCAATGAAAACATTCCAAAACTTCTACGACTACCATTCAACTACACAGGGTATCCATCACACGCCTCGCTACTCTACTCTACTACATGGACGACGCCAACCCAATAATCTGTTTTTCTATTATTTTCTTCTCAAATCAATTCAAATAACACTTCTTCTAGCATTTCTTCAAGAATCAAAGCTTCTAAATCAAGTCCAACACACTCTGAATCCAACTGCAAATTCATCCAACCATCATCACTCCTCAAATCTCGGGCCACAATATCGTTTAACGACTCGTTTACGTCATGCTTAAAGTCGAGCAATTGGCTTACATGCTTCCAAACTTCATCAAGAACAAGTGCTCCAGTAGGCGCAGGACGAATGTGGCAAAAAGATGACAATCTTTTTGGGTAGTAAGTTGATGATTTTTCATACATTGTAAGCAAAACTTCATCAACTAGATCAAAGATGAGTAAACGATGAGATAATTCATTAACCTCTTCTACAAAACGTTCTGGATCGTGGGAATATTGAGACTCTATTTCTTGAAACACGAAAGGGTCTAATGGCTGGTTTGAAGAATACCATGTTTGTTGAAACCCGTTCTTGATGAAACCTGATCGCTCTAGAATCTGCTTCACATAAGTGAAATCATCGTCTTTCATTGATGATTCTATGTTTTTCTTACTGTTGATAGTCTTCATTTCCTTCTCAAAACTTTCTTCAAAGCCTGTAACTAATTAACAAAATAACAGAGGTTACATGATGGATGGGTTGGGTAACTGGTCGGGATGAAACAAGTTGTTTTTGACCACTTGAACTGCAAACACTTTATTTTGTTATTATCAGAACGAAAACTTTCTTATATATAGTTAATGAGTTAATCATGATTCAATGTTCAATTTTCTAAAATAATAATCTAGATCTTTAAATAATATGACTTAGCAAATTATATGCATTAACATAAACTTTGGGCAACTTTCAACATGTTTCACTTGTTCCTGTTTGACAGGTTTGTGGATTTGTCCCATTTGATAAATACAACGAAAATCACCAATTTTTAATAAAAGGGCCGATATTGCTATGGCTAATAAATAAATGCATATATACTGAATTAGTAAATTACCTTCTGAGATTTGAACTTTTACATCTGGCGGACAGTACTCATGATTTTCTTCCTCTCCTGATAATCTGTTTGTATCTTCACATAATGCAGGAGATTTGGGCTTAACAGAATGCTTATTTTCTGAAAAGTTGTCACTTACTTTTATCTCTTCATTAAATGACTCGGAATCTTGTGTAGAATTCAACTCTGCAAATTTATCTTCGCATACAGGTAAAGAAAGTGGATTTCTTTCTTTTTGGCTAGTAGATCCAGCCAAATAAGTGCCACGAGACTCTTGATTTGGATTACTTGTTTTAAACAAACTCGATTCTTGGGCAATAAAAAGGTTCTCGCTTCCATTAATTAACTTCAAGCTTCTTGAAGGGCGCAAACTGGCCTCTTTACCAACACTAAAATCAAACAAATGCGCATATCTTACTGCGGATTCATTGAGGGAAGATATTCTTCTAAGGCGCATAATATTGTTACCGTTGAGATCATCATTTGAGTTCTTTGTTGTTGTGGTATCCAACCTCTTTTCGGCTTTCAATGTGGTATAGAACTCGTTAAGTTTATCTTTGAGCTTCATAGGCATGAAGTTTCTACTGCCAGACTTATATGCAGTTGGAAAAGAACCCGATTTTATCAATCTTGGTTTTGTATCAGAATCTTGGGGACGATCTTGTAAGGTATTGACGAATAGCTCTTTGTCAACTTCAAGCATTTCCAAAATATCTTGAGAATCGTTAATCTCAGGATGTGTAACATTACTATGTTTTTTGGAACTCGCTGGATTTTCTGTGATATTTTCAGAAAAGAAAATGATTGGTTGAACCCATTCATTGGTTTCCAAATGATGAATTGAGTAAGTCCTTTGCAACTTTGGACCTGGTACAAAATCTTGATCTTGTTCTTTATTATTATTATCATCCTCAGAAACAAATGCTTTTATACGAGCTTTTAGGGACTTTTTCTGGGTAGAGCTAGTTTTTCTGTTACTCCGATCCACCTGATAAATATCATTAAGAAATATTTGTAATTTTGTTCTCTGTTAAACAACAACAACAACAACAAAAAGAAAGAACTTTTGAAATTCAAGAATATACATACCAGTATATGACTTGGTTTCTCATCTAAAAGATTTAAAACTTCAAAAGAATCTTGATTATCTGATATCCTCTGGTACCTTCTGTTGCCTAAAGAAAATGAGACAGAAAATACTTTCAGAAGGTTGTGAATACAAGGAAACAGAATATTATCTCCAAGATAACTTATGAACTTGATTTACAGAGAAAAATAATAATCAAATAGTCTGCTTACGTTTGTTATGTTTAATGAAGCTCTCATGCTTTCTGAGTGGAAGTATTTTCTTGACATTAGAGTGCCAGTTTTGGTAATCAAGAGCATGAAATATTCCAGATATGCATCCTGGATGGCTTTGATTGAATTGCTCTTCATCTTCTGTCCACAACACTTTTGCCATCTGAAGGTGTTTAATTTATCGAATTCGACTGTAATTTGTCCCAAAACCGGATGAAATATAACGAATCAAGTCTCTGTATGAACAAAAATTTCAAATTTTAACCCAACATGCAAACTTGATCAGCAACTTCATATATCCCAAATCATAGAAGCTAAAAAACAATTCTCTATTTTCTAATTTAAAGATGAACAGATGTAAACCGTGATAAGAAACTATACCCAACAGAGAAAATTTTGAACTTAATGATACAGTAACAAAAAAATTCCTTAAACGATTCTTTATTTACAAATTTAAAGATTAACAGATGTAAGTCTGTAAGACATGATAAGAAGCTATACCCGACAGAGAAAATCTTGAAATTGATGATACAGTAACAGAAAAAACTTCCTCAAACGATTCTTTCTTCGTGTCAAAAAGAGCAGGGATGAAACCAAGATGAGGAAATAAAAAAGAAACTAAAGACAAATTGGAAAACAGGAAAGAAAAATCAAAACCCAACAAGAGAAAAGACGAAAACCATATTCTTGGGTGAGTCAGGA
This sequence comes from Drosophyllum lusitanicum, assembly GCA_032274825.1. Classification (NCBI taxonomy): domain Eukaryota; kingdom Viridiplantae; phylum Streptophyta; class Magnoliopsida; order Caryophyllales; family Drosophyllaceae; genus Drosophyllum; species Drosophyllum lusitanicum. The sequence goes on along the minus strand of JAUEJL010137236.1, from coordinate 1,232 downwards.
ATTTATTCAAACACTTACTGCGCAACTAATTATAAAAATCGAAAATTCGAAACAATAACTGACCTTTCTATTGGGTAGTCACGCGATGACTATCTAGAAACCATGGGAAAGACCATCTCTCCAGGTTGAAGGTGGGAGGGATATTTGTTAGTTAATCAAATATATGTCGTTGTTGGTAAATTAATGTGGTGAGTAGAAGGTACAATCGAATTAGGTTGCCTATAATGTATGTGTGAAATAAGAAGAAAATTGAAAGTCTTGCGTTTACTATGTCAAAAGAAGAAGGGAGAATAGCAGCCGCCAAAAGAGGTTTACCCGTCAACTAACTCTCCCCAGCCCCACACTCACGCCACTATACTGGCATAGCGTAGCGCTCGCAAACCCGGGAATATTGACCAGAGAACCGCGAAACCTTGTCAACAAAGAATGCTTTATAGGCCCACCATTTATATTTCTATTTTCCTAAAGTCCAGATAAATACCAAAATGGGTACGGAGATTCTGGGATTTAAGATTATTCTTTCGATATTTTAAGATTTTCTATTGTTAAAATTTTATGGAACCAAGGGCTAAAAATAAGAATTAAAAAAAATATGTAATTTTAGTTTTTAAAATGGGTAAATAATAGTTTAATCAAAGTTTTCATTCAATTTCGATTTAACTATTAAAGTTTTTTTCTAAACGATTTTATTTCAAGTTTTAAAAGTGATATGATTTAAAGCTCAAAGTTTTTTTCAAATGAAGTTTTGTTAAAAAAACTAATTAATCACTTAATTTTTGTATGGTTTTCGATTATGCCCTCTCTACTTAATTATGCATTTTAGTTTTTTTCCAAAACTTAGAGGGTTAAACCATTTTTTTTAAAAAATTTAAGAGTTAAATCGTTTGGAAAAAAACATTATGGTTTAAACCAAAAATAAGATATTACTTTGAAGATAAAATCATAACAAATTCAAAGTTTATGGTAAAAGCGTTTGAAAAAAAACTTTGATGATTAAACCGAAAGTAAACTAAGAGGGTGTTTGGGATTGCGTTTAAAAATTGATTATTTTATTATTTTGATTTGAAATCGTAGATAATTAGTTTAAAGTGTTTGGAGTTGTGTTTTCAAAAATCAATTATTTGCGATTTGGAGACTATAAAACGCAATTTTGAAAATCTACTTTTGAGTTGCTTTTTCAAACTGATTATTTGATTATTGTGATTTTACCCTTTAAAAATCAATTAATCTAC
>JAUEJL010137225.1:0-10964 GCA_032274825.1 Drosophyllum lusitanicum | reverse complement strand
CCAGCCAATTTTATCCGCATAGTGTAAATTTTGATTTTTCGTAGTGTAAATTTCGATTTTTTCAAGGCGGTGCTACCACCCATTTTAATAGTGTCACTAATCCTTTCAAATCCTGGGTCCGCCCCTGATAGTTATATTGATTATAAACAAAATAAGAGAACCATAGATAAAATATAAATACAAACGTTCATGTTTATTTCTAATAAATTTCATTGTTTACGGAGTGAATAATGGTTAAATAATCAAAGTTTTAATTCAGTTTCGGGTTTAACCATCGATGTTTTTTTAAACAGTTTTAATATATAGTTTGAATTTGTTATGATTTAAACTTTAAAGTTTTTTTTTCTAAATGTTTTAAACCGTAAAGTTTTTTTTTAAAAACTAATTAATCCCTTAAATTTTATTTGGTTTTTTATTTTACCTTCTTCGCAACTTGATTACACATGTTAGTTTTGTTAAAAACTTAACAAAACTTTAGGTGTTAAACCATTTTTTAAGAAAAATTTTAAGGGTTAAATCATTTGAAAAAAACTTTAAAGTTCAAATCAAAATAAGGTGTAACTTTGAGGATTAAATCATATTTAAACAAAACTTTATGGGTTAAAACATTCGAAAAAACTCTACGGTTTAAACCGAAATAAAGTGTTAATTTTTAGGGTTAAACTATTATTAACCATTGTTTATATTCTTTGCTATTTATTAATCCATTAATAAAGATTTGTTAGCTAATTAGATAAAATCTTATAGAAAATGAAATCGCTTGGTTCTTTAAGTCATGGGTTTGACCACTGATAGTGTATATAGGCCAGCCCAATATCATCAAAGCTCAACGAGCCCAAACATGTCTCAGGCCCAACCCAAACAAAGCACACAGTCGCACATATATCCTTGCTTCGTCAAAACCGAAGAAAGAAAACAACCAATCAGGAAATCCCTTTGACGTCCTTCTGCCCATCTGAACATGGAGGAGCCAATCGAAATGCAGTCCCCTTAATAAGACAAGGAGCACATCCCGAAGCAGATCATAAGCAGCAGAAGACAAAAAGGATCAGTGACCACTTGACTAGGAAGCAAAAGGAAGGCACATCATTAACCAGTGGACAATAGCATGCACCCTTGGATTTTCTCAAAGATAAAGAAGAGGCAGAACCCCAAGGTAAGCACTTAAAAACTAAGAACAATACATACAATACGACTCTCTCAACCCTTGATCGGAACCCAATTGATTCTCACGCCGGAGCTTGGTCACGAGGTCCGACCCTCGTGACGAGGCTAACGGTGTATTTTTTTGCAGGAACACCGAAGCTCCAGTGCTCTTCTCACGTTCGCTATCTTTCATCCCCGGAGAAATTGTAGCAACAACCACAAACATGGTACTTAAAGACAGTGATGGATTTTAAAAAATGTATTTATTAGAGTTAATTATGTTACTGCATATAATCACTTTGTTTCTGCGAATATATTTTTGATTTAAACCAAGGTTTTCTTTTTATGTGATACACAAACTTAATTACGCAAGAGACAACATATCTATTTTCATATATGATCAACTTGGTGAGATATCCAGATTTCACAATAAAGAACAGAAGGATGCCTTCCAGAACAGTTCAACCCAAATGGCCTACACACTTGAAAAGTACGTCTTCGCATCAAGACACGACCAAATGACGGAAAGGGTAAAATAAGCAGGAAGCAAAGCTCGTATCGAAATACATGGGTTTACCTCTAAGTTAACAACATTACATGAGAACGGTTGTTCTCTAGGTTTTCAATACCATAAATTCCCCACAAACCAAATTAATTATACAGGAAAACAAAAGGAAAAAGAAACAACAGGAATATGCATCTGAGTTGTTTGGTGCTTTTTAAGAAATAAGATTGTTAAATTGAACTTCTTGCTGTACATGCAAAGCCAAAGTACACCATTCCCTAGAGAAACCCTAAAATTTACTGCAATCTATTCTTCATTACCATTACCATCACCTGTCTCTTTCAGGTAGTTTCTCCGGCCCGTTTTTTTTCATTCATCGTCGTCTAATTCTACAATCTGTGCCCGTCTTTCTGCAGCTTTTTTCCTAACAAAGAACCCCCAACGCATTGCCGCCTTTATCTTCAGCCATCCAACAACCGCCTTCCCAGATCGGTTACGGTCTTCATCAAAGTCGAAATTTGGAGCCGGTGATGGCATAAACGATGGAAAAGAAAACCCGTCTTCCGCGGCGTTGCTGCTATGACCACCGCCCATACTGAAGAGTCGAAGAAGATGTTGCATGTCTTCATTCTCTAGCATCTCGTGACTTCTCATGCGTATCTCCTCCTCTGACATGAAGTCGGCTTTTTCCCCACGCGAGTTGTGGGACCAATCATCAAACGGGTTCATATTGGGCTGCTGAACAGATGTATTCACCGGATGGAATGATGATTGTGGTGGGCCGAGGGCTAACCCAGATCTATTATCGTACCCATTGTTTTCTACCTGCTGATGTCGACCATTTGAAGCAAAATTAATGTCGTACTGATCATGTGGACTGTTGTTCATTAGCTGTGTCCCGGTTTGGTACACATTATCCAGATTGTCATTATAACCTGAACCCGAATGACAGAAAAGGGATTAATAAAATGAGCATATTTAAAAAAACAAATGTAAAAAGTAAATTCTACCTCCTAATAGCAGATTTGCATCAACAGAGGGAGACCCAGAGGGACCAGCTACAGGGACACGTGGCGGCATTAGCTGATTATTTGAAGATCTCGGATACTCTATCGACCCAATTGAATAATCATTCCGAGATACGTTTGACCTTTTAGGTTGTTTGAAGCTCACAAGTGATTTGCCATCATACTCTACAACTTGGTTCCAGTTATCATATGCTTTCTTAACTAACGTATCCACATATACCTGCAAGAAATATTTCAAAAAATATATAAATCTAGGATTCGATCAAATCTTAACACCTAAGAAAAATATATGTATAAATGAATAGAACTATATGAATAATAATATAAGTAGCAAGAACCTTTTGGCTGTCAGAAAGAGAATCAGCTGGTTGATATTGGTCACCAGCAATAAGTCCACTTAGCTCATAGATATTGTTGAAAACAACACCTACGTTTCTGTTATCCTCAGGATAATATACATAAAGCTTCCCGCTCAAGACACATGTTTTTGCATGCTCTATCAGAGCTTCCCACATCTTATTTGACATGCCACTTCCAAGAATCTAATGAAATTAAAATAAAAAAGAGAGAGCTAAAAAATTATAGATTGAAAGGAAAATATAATGCAATAAATCATAATTATATACTTACATTACGTAGTTTTTGGGAATCCCTCACAACAAGACGAAGGAAATCTTCAACTGAGAAAATCCCTGCTTGATTTAGCCTCTTGTGGAATGATCCATCCTTGCCAATTTTCTCTAATCTCCATACCTCATCATTTAAAGTAGGCGGGTAGTGTTTCTTGTACACTATCAATGTGAAGAGTAATTAAGTATGTAAAGATCTATTGAAATGAATTTTTTGAAATGGTAAAAGCAAACGAACATACATTCTCCTCTATGATCTTTAACAGTGAAAGCTTCAGTCTTTGCTTCACGTACGCGTATCCCTTCACAGAAACCTGATGCTACCTTTAAACCGAGCCTAAATTTCCTACTCCTGATCCAACTTGAATTGTCGGTAAAAGTCAACTCTCCTAACGTTCCCACGCCTTCTTTAAGCATCAGCTGCAAATCACCAGTCAGCAATGGCCTCTTTCCTTCACGTTCTTTAACAACATGGCTTTCGAATTCTTCTTGTGTCCAGCCTTCATCATCTTCGTTGTTGAAATCACCTTCGAGTACAACAACGTCTAGTTTTATTGATGATTCAGGTCCTGATGTAATGACGTGGCCAGTGTTGGCATCGATCAAGACGATATGAATAGCAGCACCCTGCTCCCCTTCAACTTTTCCTCCAGTAAAGAGGGGTAAAGACATCCTCGATCTAAAGTGAAGTTGAAGATTTCTCCCATCTGGTCCTTCAATACGCTTAGGTGAAGACCTGAAATTTATTCAATTAAAAGAAGGATATACATATATATATATATATATATATATATATATATATATACATGTAGGTTGGTCAAACTTAAATGAGGCAAGTAGTTGAGAAATATTTGCATGAATGTATTGTTGGGTTTATGCCAATTGACACGTTTGAGTTGATAACATTGCTGATGAAGCATAGGCCTATTGGGTCACACACAAGAATGATCGCCTTCCAATTGGGAGAACAAGACAAAGAAGATAAACAGGAAAAACTTATTTGGCCTCAAGCAAAGCCGTGCTCAGTGGAGGCATGGGCGTGCTCAAGTTTTGTGAAGCACGGCCGTGGGCCTGGTCAAGCATGGTCGTGCGTATCAATCAGATTAGAAGCATACTCGAACTATAATTTGTTGGATGATTTATGAGAGAGTTCTCCAGCAGAATTTTGTGCGCAAAGAACAATTCAAAAACACAGATATCTAGGATGGGTTAAGGATTTTTGTTCTTGCGCAATTAAAGAAGGCTAGCACCTTCAAAAGAGCATGGGTGATTCACCGATTCTACGTGTGGATTGTTAATAGAGGGAAGCAAGTCAAGCAACCTTGGTTCCTAAATCATCGCTAGTAATCGCCGGTCAGCCGTACGGCGGTGAATCCGTTCCCGGGCCTTGTACACACCACCCATCACACTATGGGGCTGGCCATGCCCGAAGTCGTTACCTTAACCGCAAGGAGGGGGATGCCGAAGGCAGGGCTAGTGACTGGAGTGAAGTCGTAACAAGGTAGCCACACAAGGAAGAGCACTTGCGATCCCAGACTCACACAAGTCTGAAAGGTATAATTCAGCTCCAAAGTTTATTATAAACTTTATTACTCAATTTTAGCGTACACTGATCCACTGGGAATACGTTAGTTGATCTGTTTTTGACCTTTCCACTATGGCTTTAATGTTTTAAAAAGCCTACCAAAGTCCAACAAGTATGCAGGTTATAGCGTGTTCATCGATTCAGTTTATGGGTTCCTTCGGCTTCTTATTTTGGGAATTTTTCAACTCAAACCAAATCCAAAGACTAATTTAAATTCATTTTGGTTCGGTTTCATACCGGAAATGCAAATTCTACTGTTTCCCAAGATGAAAAGATCATGCTGCACATGATTTCAAGTCATCTTAATCTACAATGTGAATGATAGTCAAGCATACCATTCCATACTTGATTAACAAATAACGAAAGATATTCCGGTTTAAGAAAAGAAGATAAAAGACCATATACGGGAACTCGAATTTAGGGAATTATATTATGTAAATTATTGGGAATTCCAGTAGGCGTGACTCGTGAGTGAAATAACGTATTTGCTTAACTTAAAATAATATACAAACTCAATCGCATATGTGATTTGGTTTGGTATGGTCACTAAAACGAAAACAAAACCATAACAGAATTGGGGTCCACTACATAACAACCTAAGAAACCAGAAAGTAAATTCGTATTTGAAAATTTGTCTCCGATTGCATTTGGTTTGGCTCAGTTTGGTAATCAGTTTTGCACATAAAATTGTACATAAACTGTTGTATATAAGCCCTTATGAGCAGACACAAGTTACCTAGTATTACATTTAAAAAATAAATAAATATACTAGTATTGGTTAAAACATCATAAAACTAAAATCCAGTTATTACTCTAAAATTGGGGACACAAATAACCTTTATTCCTAGACTTTCTTTATCATACTAACTAAGCGTCCAAGATAGGGAAGTCCAGATTTATAAGAAAGTAATAGCATCACATTGCAAAGAGATCACTATGACTAACAATGTTAATGGAATAGGTATATTAAAAAAATATATCACAAACCTTCCATTAGCTATCCGAGCAGGGCCTAGCTTTGCTAAAGCTCGCTCCACTTCCTCACTCACCTGTTATTAGAAAATCACTTGTAAGCTGGTCAAAGGGTAGTTATAACGACATCAGAATGTTTATGTGATTTGCAATAGGATTTGTATCGATTGAAAAAAACACACAAAATTATTTTGATAAGCTTCCCAAAAACCAGTCGTTTAATTGTACAGATAATATAATAACGCAACACTAAAAGACAATAGCTTCATAAATTCCGGAAGAATCTAACACATGTAAATGCTAGTATGCTACAGCTCATTTACATCAGTTTTTATAATTTTAAACTTGGCTGAGTTGTAACAAAGGAAACTACTAGTCTGAAATATTTTCAAAAAATAAAAGTGTAAAAGGCGACATCTTACAACTCTACGAAGAATAGGTTCCAAGGATGAGCAAAGCTTTTGGAGGCTATCCACCTTCAAGGCTTCTACAATTACACTGCATATATAATAATATAATTATATATAAATATAAATAAAAAGGCAGAATCCCAAAAAATTCTTCACAATAAGCACAAGGAAAAACTTGAAATGGAATTGATTATCAAGACGAAAACTTGAGATAAGAGTTGCTAGTCATTTTACACGTATGACATAACTAGCCTACAAATTAGCACACAAACTTTAAGGACAGGGCAAGAATTAGAAATCAACTAGGTTAACTTTTCATAAACCATAAACTGAAAGGAACCCCAAAGACAACTTCCAAAACCACTTCCTCGGCCAAAACCCTCTATGCTAATATACACTTCTTCTACCAATAGCATGAAGACAAACAGCTACTAAAAATCGATCCAATTCAGAAGATGAGAGTACATTTCACATTATTTAAAATCTCCCTCATCATCCAAAGTTGGTCCAAAATATGAAACCTTTTGCTTATATGACTGAATTTGTCAGATTTGTATCAACTATACACACATGGAACTACCTATAATCAGAAGCAACACGTCATAATACTTGAAGGTAGTACCAAGTGGAAATATACGAGAAGGGGTAATCAAAAAAAATTTCTATAATAGTGACTAGAATTTACAATCTTACAAAAGGGGTAATAAACAAAAATCTACCATGTCAGAAAGCTCTAGAAGCACAATAGATCTCAACCACACACCAATAAACAAATTGAAAAATCAACTCTTTTTACCTAGCTAAAGCCGGCCGCTTCCGCTCCGGCTGCTGCTGCTCATCTTCACCACCGGCACCCTCCAAGCCCCGTTTTCCCCTCTCCCTTATCGAATTCTTCCTCTCCATATTCCTTGTTTGCATTCTCTCCCAGTTTTTCAAACCCAAAACACAATCTACAAAGCTAAAAGCAGTAATATCAGGATAAGAAACCCTAGAAAACTGATTCTCCGGTCAAAGATCCACTGTACGAAAAAAAAACCCTAATTTGGAGATAAAAGAGACGCGTCGGTTAATATAATTCATATGATGATCAACAATCAGAGATAAATAATTATACTTGTATCCAAATTAAAGTAAAATAGACAAAAATACCTTTGAGATTTCGAAGTCTACTTTCTCTCACCAATAACACACAGTGGCTACGGGTCTGCAGAAGTCTTCTGTGACGACTAGCGAGTGTCGTGAGCTGTATTGCTTTTCCCCTTCGGATCTTTTTTGGGTGGGGATTGTGTGAGATTTTCGGCCGTTAGATCTACGATAGGAGCCGTACAATGACACGTCAGGCAGGTGACTTTCGGCTCGGCTAGCCGCCAAAGTTTGGGTTGGGTTGGGTTGAGTAACATCTCTCGGACATTTTGATACGAGAGTGGTAAATATCTGCCATATTAGAATTCCTCAAAATCATTCCTTGTTTTAGCAAAGAATCTTAAAGTCATCAGAAGATGCATACCATGTTTGATGTCGTGTGAAAGCAAACGTATTAACAACCGTGACTCCTATCCCTCACATGTTATGTTATCAGTTTTATGTTCCATATGTAATAAAGATTTAGAGACTCTCAATTTATTTGTTTTTTAGGAGTTGTTTGGTACATAGAGTTAAAAATAGAGAAAATGAAATGAACACAAATTCCTTGTTTGTTAATTTTGAAAAATAAACATTTCCCATTTCCTATTTTTAATTCTTCATGAGATGAATAGCAAGGGGGAATGGAAAAGTGAACTCTATGAGAATTAAAAAAACACAGAGATATTATCTGTAACCCTCCTCTCGCTGCTCTCTCTCTCTCTCTTCACGTTTTCTCCAGTTTCTCCCGCATCATAAACTATCGTTCTTCTCCCGTTTCTCAGATCGGCGGCTTTCCTTCTTCGGCGAAGGTACGTACGTCAGTCTCCTTTCTCAGTGGCTCTTCTTCTCTGGTGAAGGTACTTCAAGTACAACAACAAGCTAAGGTTCGACGACGGCTAGGGCTCGACGGTCATTTTATCCGGCGAATGTATGATTCTCTTTTTGTGTTTCACTCTCTTTATCTCTCTCCCCATGTCTGTGAAATTTGGTGAATCTTTTCTTTGAGTTTTGTTTCTTGACTCCGATAATGTGAAATCTTGTTGGGTATGAATCTGTGAAGTTGTTAGCTATGAATCTCTTAAAACTTTGGGGTTGTTGTTGGGTATGAATCTGCCAATTGGTTTGAATCTATGAAATTTTTGGGGTTGTTATTGGGTATAAATCTGCCAATTGGTTCTGTGAAATTGTTGGGTTTGAACTTGAATCTTTTTATGAATCTTGTTGACTTCGAAATCTTACTTGTTATGAATGTTGTTATATTTGTATGTGTAGATGACACGATCACCGTTGAGATAAAGAATATTTGACATAGGTGCAAGTTGTTATACTTGTTGGCGTTTTGAAATCTTACTTGTTATAAATGTTGTTATAGGTTACACAATGGTTGAAACACTAAGTACTTTTTTTGTTTCACTATGATAGAAGTAAATTTTTTTTTTTTTGTTGTGATTATGGTTTAAAATGATATTTTGGATGTGACCATGGTTGAAGAGCTTTTTTAGCTTGATTAATGCATTTTAATTATTAGTTTATGAATTTTTTTTTGGGGTTGAATAAATGATTGTTATGAAAAAATATCCGCAAATGATAAATTTGATACAATTCTTTGTTGAATTTCCTTTTGTACCAAACAAGATAAATGATTCTCTATTACATTTCTCTGCTAAAATCTCTGTGCTACCAAACAAAAGAGTTAATTCTCTGCAATTCCATTATCTGCAATCATTTCTCTACAATTCATTCTATATACCAAACGCACCCTTATATGTCTGGTATAAAAGAAGTATGGAATTGGTTTTTTAGTTGGTGTAACATTGCTATCGGTTAACATTTTAATTTCGAGCAGTTCCTTTATGGAATTTTAGAAAATTACAGATCGAAAAAACAGAGAAAGCTCTTGGAAGCTGCAATGGGGAGTGTTTTGTGGTTCATTTGGAAAGGTTGGAATGACGTGGTGTCTAATGATAAAACATTTTCAATAGCTTATGTGTTGGGTGAAGTACAAGCCTTGCTTTATACCTGGACTAGATATAGAACTAAATGTAATTCATTAGTTTGGGCAATGTTATATTGTAACATGACTATTTCTTTTAATTGTTTTGTATCCTCGTCAAGCATCTTGCTATAATTGTTAATAAAATTTAAGTTCTTTAAGCTAAGGTGAAGCCTGTAAATGTCATATCAGAACCCTTGCTTAGTTTCTCTTTCTTGCAATTAAAAAAACTAACTTATCATTAAATCCTATAGTATTAACTACAGTTACTTGACCCACTTTATTATTTTAATTTTGATTTTTTTGTAAAACATTAAAACACATAAAATAAGATATAATTTAAACATAAAAATAATTTATTAATTAAAAAACACACTACAATAACTAAAAGTTACAATCTGTAAAAATAATACATTAATAATAATTAAATTACATATAAAATAATATACTATTTATCAAACTTACGTATATATCAGATTTTAGCGTTAACCTGATGTCGATTTTAATGACCAATTTGTGAGAAGTCATGTGTATATAGAAAGTGACTCGTCTTTAATAATATATTTGAGATTTTTTTTTTCAAACTTGACTAGTTATAATAGAAGGTTAACTTTTTTTAATTTTCTAAAAAAAGCTTCAAAAAAACTGTTGGTCACTTTCATTAACTCCTTTTGATGTTATTATGCTTCATCTGCTTCTTATGAGATGACATTTTTTATATCCTGGATAATCATTTTTTTGGAGAGGAAGAAGATGAGTGCGACTGAATTCATTAATGTTGTTTGATGATTTGTTTGAAGATTGTGTGAACTACAAAATAAAATACTCGTTAAAATAGAAAAATAGCCAAAAAAAAGACAACATTGATAAAATAGCCGTTGCTGCGCATTATACACTCCATACATGAATTACAAAATAAATACTCGTTAAACATGAAAAACAACTAAATGCATCATGAATGCATATAACAAAGGTGAGTGATAACGATGGACAACGAAATGAGCGTAGTAGCAGTTGTTGGATAACGGCTCGTTATTGCCCTATCACGAAGCAAAACGGAGGAGCATTACTCCATATGCTCTAAAGGGAATAGACCATGAATTATTTATTCCGACAAAATTGTTTAAGAATCTATTGCGTTTTTAAACCAAAAACTAAACTCATCAATTTTACTTATTTTTGTCTAGCTAATTAACAATTATGATCTTATAATTGAAATTATACATATTTCTTAAGTGTTAGATATCTCGTTCTTAGTAAAATTATATCATTTAACGAGTAGGTTTACTTGTCTAGTTGTGAAATAATTGGTATATGATAATTCTATTTAAAAATTATAACGTAGATTTTACAAACTAGTTTTTCTCTTGAAAATGCTCCGTATATGACAGTACATCAAGCATACACCCGAATGAGTAACTTGGGCAGTATACGGCTATCTCATATGGAATACGCCCCACATTGGGATTTTCGTGCGTATATGATTTGTTGGAGGAAAGGGTTTGTAGAAGGTAAGAATAACAATAATAACTTGGATAATTTCGTGGATCGTGTTTAATACACTTTCCGTA
>JAUEJL010137214.1:0-10964 GCA_032274825.1 Drosophyllum lusitanicum | reverse complement strand
ACGGCCACTGCGAAGGGATGATGACGGCGGTGAAGGAAGGGAAGCGAAGGGACGACGACGACGGAAGGCAACGTTGACAGGGAAGGCGAACGGCGACGGCGGAGGGAACGAAGACGGCGTCGAAAAATCGAAAGATCGCCGGAGACGGTCGCCAGAGGGTCGCTGGTGGAAATCCCTCATTCATGGGATTTCATAATACCAGGGGGGGCTAGTATTTCAAAATCCCTCATTCATGGGATTTCAATGAAATCCATGTATTTTAAATGCTTCCTTACTTTGCCAACCAAACATGTCATTTGGTGGGATTTGAAATGCAAATCCCTTCAAATCTCACCAAATACCATGAAACAAACACCCCTTAATTAATCTTTTGATATGTGCATGTTTGAATCAAATTCTGTTTTTGAAATCATGAATCTTTTTTTGTAACAGCAACAGAAAAGACCAGTTAAGAAGAGAGCTTCGGCTTAATCATCCTCCTCATCTAGCAAGCTTATATATATTAGAAACTTGCTAGCAAGATGCTAGAAATAACAAGGTTCAAGAGTTTACAACCTGACAAAAATACAAAAAATTACTCCAACTAAAGCAGAAAATTACATAAGAAAAGACTCCAAAGGATTTGCACACCAATCCAACCAGCTGATCTTTTTCTTCACCGAACTCCTTGTATTTATCCAATAGAAAGAAGCACTCAGTATAATCCCATAATACTGAAATCTTTTAGTGTTTTGGATGAGATTATGATCTCATTCCTCAACCTCCAAACCCCAACAAAGAGTAAAGAGAGCAGTTGAGAATAATTCCGATTTTTTACCCTTTAAACTAATCGCATTTCCCCAATTAAGGAGTTCATCCACCAAGTTGAAAAGAGGTCTCTCCACGCCCCACCACTTACGAAGATCCTCAATCACAACTAAATTATTAAGCAGGAAAGGTAAATGTGTGCCTCACTTTCAGGAAGTAGTCTACAAAAACTACATAAGTCTGCTACTATATGAATAACACACTTAGACAGATTAACCATATTAGGTAATCTCTCATGCTGTAATCTCCAAGTGAATATATTGACTTTGCTAGGCATATACGTTATCCACTTAGTTTTTAGTCCTCCTATTTAAAGGAGGCCATATCATCCATGGCTGCTCGAAGAGATGAAACAGAAAAAACTCTAGATTTAGATAAAACCCATTTCCATCTATTATTTCCAGGTAAATCTTCTTCTATGGAATATTGCATTAATGCTTTAAGGTAAATATTAAAATCAATGATAGCAGTATTAATAGAAGCAATTACCGACCAAACACCTCTTTTTTTTAACAAGAGGATCAACTTGATGTGACCGATTATAGCCATGTAAAGCAACTATTACCCGATGCCATAAGGCATGTGGGTCAACCTTGTGACGCCACCACCATTTTGCTAGGAGAACAAGGTTTAGAGCTTTAAGACTATTAATTCCCAAGCCACCATTTTCTTTTGGAGCTGTAACTCCTCTCCATGATATCCAACATATCTTCTTTTTGTCTTTATAGTCTCCCCATAAAAAATGACATCTCAAGTTCTCCCGCTATTGCAAAACCTTTGCTGGGGCTTTATAGATAGAGAAGAAATAAACACCAAGGGATCCTAAAACTGATTTACATAACGTAAGTTTGCCCCGTATAGAGAGAAGAGGGGCCTTCCAATATGAGAGCTTCAATTGAAATCTTTCAATAATTGGCTGCCAATGACAAGAACGAGACATTGAAGCCCCAACCGGCAAGCCCAAATACGTAAAAGGCAAAGAACCTGAGTAGTTTAAATTAGAGGCCATATTCACGACATCTAAGTTCGAGACCCAAAACCCATTAATGTCGTTTTTGATAACTTTCAACCCCGAAGCAAGATAGAAGCACTTAAGGAGTCTCAATAAATTTGTTGTACTTTCCATCTACCATTTTTTTAACAAAGAGTACATCATCCGCATACAATAGATGAGATATTGACACGCTATTATTAGGAAGGGACAAACCTTGAAAGAGATTTAGATTGATGGACTCTTTCATTGCCATATTTAGACCTTCTGCAAGAATTATAAATAAAATTGGGGCAAGCAGATCACCTTGCCAGACGCCTTTATGAAATCATGAATCCTTATTTTTTGTTATTAATAGTTCTTGTATTGAAATCAGAGTTTCCTTTTATTTTCTTGAGTTCGATAGTTCTTCTTTAGAACTTAGAAGCTCAATTAGTCAATCTTGATTTCAATCCGATTAATTCTAGTTGTTTAGAGCTTTATTTCTAAATCTATACATTGTGTTGATTGCTATGTTAGTTGACTATTAAACTTTATAGTAATTTATGAATTTATACGTTGTTTATTAATATTTCGAATTTGATTTCCAGGTTGAAACTAAATTCAAATATTTGAGGTTCCATTTAGTTCATTGAAAGATATGTGGTATTCATTTTGACGTGACCTGTTGAAAGAATATAAATAAAACTCATAAAACTTGAATAATTGAAAACTAGATCGAATAACACTTTTATTGTTGCCCTTGCTTGACAATTTTTCTGGTGACATCCCTTTGGCAATAATGGTCTTAAATTGCCTTTGAAAAAGGGGTCAATAATGGTTTAATCATCAAAGTTTTTGTTTAATTTTGGTTTAACCATCAAAGTTTTTTTCTAAACAAATTTAACATAAAGTTTGGAATTGTAATGATTTAAACCTCAAACTTTTTTTTCAAATGATATAAACCTTGAAGTTTTGTTACAAAAACTAAGTAATCACTTAAGTTTCGTATGGTTTTCGATTTTACCCTCTTTATTTGATTATGCATTTTAGTTTTATTAAAAACTTAACAAAATTTAGAGGGTTAAAACATTTTTTTAACAAAAATTAAGGGTTATATAATGTATATTTAACTTTAAGATATTTTTTCTTAAAGTAACTTACAAACACAAATAGTTGTTAAGATCTGATCATAAGTTCTTAAAATTTCATTTACCTAAAAACATCATATCCTTGACAGGATCTTTGTATGTATGGATCTTACGTAAGATTTTGATTTTAAAAAATATGATCTTAAGATTTGATTCAATCCAACTTTACTAGAATTAGTAAAAAAAAGTCTACAAATAAATTAATTTTGTTAATGTAACATAAAAGAATAAATATATAACTTCGTTAAATTTGATATAAAAGTAGATTTTATAAAGTTTTTAGGCATGTTATTCTAAAATCTAAGTATATATTCCTTATATAAATCTTTACGGGTTGCCCTTTTCTATTATATGACATTTAAACTTTAAATCTTATACAAATTTATCATAAGATTACATTTTGATACAAATTACTACATATATGAAAGAAAGTAGAAAGTCTTAGTGGATCTTACAATCTCAACTCAATCTTATGAACTAGAACGATCTATAGTAAGATCTTAATTTTAGACCATGTGTATCCATCCCCTTATTTTTATTGTCACGTCGGCGTCACATCATTTTTTTCTTCCATCCCCCTCTTGTCACTCTAACCCCACATCCATCCCATTTTTACCTATACACACACACACACAGAGTCAAAAAAAAGTTTTCAGCGTGAGTTTGAACCAGCATGAAGGGTTTAAGCCTGTAAGGGGGTAGGGGCGATGGTGTAGAGGGGAGTCACGCTATAACCAACCATACACCCGCTGGTTGGATGCGGGTGGCCTTACTAATATTGCTGATACATTAGCATAAAAGACATACTCATTTAGTTTACATATGTTATATTATAAATAGGGTTGTAAACGAACTGAACAAACACAAAAGGAGACTTGTTCATGTTCGTTCGTTTAACTTAGTAGAAAAAATAAACGAACACGAACGGATTTATGTGTTCAAGTTCGTTCTTTTAACTTTAGCCGAACAAACAAACGAACACGAACTGTCAACGAACGAGTTTTTGTGTTCGAGTGTTTAGAAGACTGGTTAGTTCGTTTACATTTTTGCTCATTCATTTAAATGATGAACAAATGTAAATGAAGCAACACACACTATAATGCAAATCCAACATTATTAAACACAAATAAACACTATATATAAATACACACGTACAATTGTTGTTAATGGTAGTACCACTCGTATTCGTCGGCGGCATAAACAGCGAAATTTATTGAATGCCTCCTTGATAGGTCGGTGGCTGCGTGGCTATTCGGAAAGCATTTTCCGACCATTGTGGTGTAAAGGACGGAAGAATATGAGGGTAGCCCGAGTCTTCCATGCCTCTACTGAGTAATGGTCGCTCAATCTAAGTGACCTAACTAACATTGAGACACAATTAAAATTTCTTTAATTTTAACATGTTATTCAAATTGTCCATTTTTGTTATATTGGAGAGAAGGTGATCTCATATTCTCATGTGATTTCAAGCTATGATTGCAAACGAGTCGAGCTTTTATCAATTTATTCATTCTCGACTTGAGATCGAACATGTTTGAGTCGAGTTTTTATCGAGTTCGATCATGAACTCAAGCCTAAAAATGAACTTGAAATATATAATGAGCCAAACTCGAAATTATAAGGGCTCGGCTCGAACTCTTATCAAACTTTATACAATATATAAATATTTATATAAACATACATAAAATAATAGATAAAAGTCTAATTATTTATTAAATTTATTGAGATTGTACTAGTGTAAGATAGAAATTTAACTTACGCTTAGGTATTGTTATAATTTTTATACACACTTCAAATTATTTTTGTTATTTAAAATAGTTTTCATAGATTTGAAATAAGTTTGGTTATTTAAAAAATTGTTTTAGAATAGATATTCGAGCTTTTCGAGTCGAGCTCGAGTCTATCCTAAAACATCTTCGAGCCGAGCTCAAGTCTGCATCATGAAGGCTTGTCGAGCTATCGAGCCGAGCTCGACACCCATCGAACTTGTCCTCGGCTCGACTCGTTTACATCTCTATATCAAACCATTCTTCTCAATCCGAGAATATTTCTCCCGCCAAATTTGTAGCTAAGCAGGATAGCTAAGAGTATACGGAGTGGAGGGTGGTGAATGAGTGTGGTGGGGTGAACACTTGGTGGGGGGGTGGGTGTGGTACCACTCCGTTAAGGTGTGGTGGAAGGGGAAGTGTGGTATTCATCACATGTGGATGTGTGAGTGGTGAGGAGAGGTGGGCCACTTAGCTTTTTAACTTTTTTTATTAAATTTTGATTGGTTAGTTGGGTAATATGTAGGTCCCATAATTTGGTGTGCTGAGAAATGAGCACTACGAGGCTAAATGGTTGACTAAGTGGTACGAGAAAAAGAGCTAGCGTGACGGTGTGATGGGTGTGGTTTTATGTGACCACTCCTTGTACTCTAAAGACAACTACTGAAAAATTCCGTAGCTAATAAGATTTAACTATGAACTTTTGCCACGGTTTACGAATTTTTGTGATGAAAGAAACTATTTCACAAATCCAATAATTAAGAAATAACATTACCGGGAATTAGAGATGGATCAGATATGAGAACGGATAATTAAGAAATAAATAATTATATATCTATGATACAAATCTGTAGCAAATTAGCTAAGAACAAGCTACTGAAATCTTCTAATCTCTAAATATAAATAAAAGACTAATCTGAATCGTTTCTATTAGATAACCTAACCGTTCATTTTAATGAAATTAAATCTCAAATATTAATTTAAGTTGAAAATTTAATTTTGATTTTGACTTTTAGGAGTTAAGGTTCATTAACTTGAATCAAATTTATTATAAATAATTTCATATGTCCTTATTAAACCTTAAAATATCGTAATTTATAAATATCATATTTATCCCTAATAGCATTTCAAAATATCATATTTAACCAAAATCTTAGTTTTATTATTTTAAATTCTTTTTAATTATAACCAATAAATATTTAACCTTATTTTTTATAATTATAACTATAATGATCGATGACTTGTACAAAAAATCCAATTATGTATCTTAGTATCAAGATATCACATTTCTGCCATCACATCTGTCCTCTCCTCACGTGATGCTTCTGGCGCTGGTCTTGGTGTTGATGTCATCTATAGCCATTTTTAAGCTCTCATTTTATTCGTGTTTTATAACTATTTAACTTTTTAATTAAATTTTTAATTAATATTTAATATTTATTTTTAAAGCAACCCGTGTATCACACGGACATTCAATCTATAGATAAAAAAGACTAACTTGAATCAAATTTATTATAAGCTCCAAACCTTTTGTTTAACAAATTAATTTTAATTATATAATCTTGACCATCCATTCTCGTAAAAATTAAAATCTAATTTTGAATTTATTGTTCAAAATTATATTCAACTTTGACTATAATTTAAATCAAGATTTTTTTTGAGAAACTTACCCTTATTAAGCATTTAATATTGTATTTATCTACAATAATTTACAAATAGAATTTTAACTTTTATAGCATTTCAAAATATTATATTTAACTAAATTTTTAGGTTTATCTTTTTAAAATATTATCTAAACATTTTAAATTATTTTTAATTATAACTAATAAATACTTGAGATTACAGACAATAATTGTAACAATAATGATCGATGACTTTTACAAAAAATATAATCATGTCTTTTCGTATCATGATACTACGTTTATGTCATCACATCTGTTTTCTTCCTCGCATCGACGTTTCCACTGCTAGTCCAAGTGTCTATCGTAATTTTTTAAATTCTTATTTTTTCATGTGTTATAATTATTTTATATCTTTCTATTAAGGTTTAATATTTATCATTTTTAAACTAATCGTGTATCATACGGACATTGAATTTAGTAAATAATATATGAAAAGTTATTTATTTATTCATTTCTGTCACGCAATAGCAACAAATTAGAGTTGGCAATCTTCACATCTCACCACATCGTCAAGTCAACTCTTTTTCCTACCACTCAGTTTTATACTGGTCACTTTTCACCACACCAAATTTTAGAACCCATCAAAAATCTATTACCAATAAAAAATTAAATTAATATTAATAATGGAAAGAAAGATGGAATACTTTACCGGTCCATAAAAATCTCACCCATGCGTGTGTTTATCACCCCTCACCTACCCACCACACATATGGAATGAAACCTCATCACTTCTCAACAACCCCCACAAACCCCCCTTCCTACTTACCGTCAGCATCCAAATTAACTTATCTCATATCACATCAGTGTCTACATCATCTTTTACCTTTAACCCTATCAAATCCTCACATCGAACTTTTTTTAATTCACATCAAATATTAATAAAAAATATATATTAATTAAAGAAAGAGAGAAGAAGGAAAAGAAAAAGAAAAAAGAAAAAAGAAACGGGTTTAAAAACCCTTTTCAACCCACATCAAATATTAATAAAAAATATATATACAAATTTTCTAGTAATGAGTTATGTAATTACACTAATCAATCTTCTATCATATATAATATTAGCGTTCACATTTGATCATTAAATATTTGTTATTTAACACCATCTATTATCCTGAACCAAACATATTTTGTTATTTTTATAATTAAATAATAGTTTGATAAAAAAAGAAGAAGAAAAGATGAGAGTGGATTGAGGCTTAGGCATAGATACAAAATACAGTGAATGAAGGCACATGGTAATTAATATGGTATCAAGGAAACCAAAGCCCTTGATTCTTGCTTAATCTTGTCTTAATGTCTTCCACCTTTTTTTATTCATTCCTAATCAAGTTGACTTTCAATTCGCTTGCTTAATCCACACACACAACAATAACCTTTCCATTCCCCTCTAAATTAAGCTCCTAAAATAGTATAATTGAAATTATATTACATATCTATACTACTATATAAACCATTTAATATTCTCTCTCTTCCTTTAATTTAAGAGTTCTTAAATTTCAATCAAAACTACATCTTGACCATTCATTCTATATAAATTAATATCAATCATCCAATCTTTAACCATTTCATTTTCTCCTAATTTATTTAACTTTTCAATCATTTAAAATATATCATTATACTAACACACTCTTTCATACAAACATAATTTTTCACACAGATCAACACAATTTTTAAGACATTATTTTTCTCTCTCCTTGTTTCATATATATAATTATTTTTCTTATTTTAATGTTTTTTTTAAATTAATAAAGAAAATGAAGGAAATAAGAAATAAAAAAGGGAATTGTTGATGAACAAAAACTATTCCGTGATATGAATTACACGAATAACATATTATACTCTTGAACAACATATTGCAAAACAGAAACTATTCACAGTCGCTGCATTGCGCGGGTAATGTGCTAGTCATTATTATTAAGGTAATACCAATTATAGTGCATATCATTTAAGACAAATTGTAGATAAAAGTAACATAAATATTGAAGTTGCAAATAATGATAATGTTTAAAATTTTAGGTTAAGAAAAAAAATTCCAGTTTATAACAAAAAAGGCCTAAATGAATTGATAACGCTAAATCAACAAACTAAGAATGACATGAAAATCTATGTGACAAGCCATGCAAGTATCACATCACCATCTTTGCTAACATGGCTAGATTGTTAATACTTTAAATAGTTTTTTTTAAGGCCATATATTAAATTAAAACTAACAAGATGCTATAAGGTACAACATAATACACGGACAATTAGCTATGTTTAAACATCACGAAAAACTCATAAAAAACCTAACATGAAAAGACTACTCCGACCAACCTAACCAAAACTCGCAAGCCACGTAAGGGCAGCCGCCCGGTGATGACGAAACAAGTCAATTTCGACCTTAACACCCAAAACCAAATCCACGAATTAACTAACTAACAATGGACACCGTCAAACCAAGTTATACGACAATGTGAGAATTGGAGCAGATTAAGTGGAAACTACCCAGACTGTTGGAAACCACGAACTTCAACCCTTTAAAAACAGACCTCAAAACACAACCTCTAATCACAAAGTCACGAACCTTGAACGATGAACCCAAACCACGAACATCTGAACCCACACGCAAACCTCTAAACTTAACCCACGATCGTTGGACAACTAACCACGAACCTTTGAACCCAAACCACCAACCTTGAAACACTAACTTTGAAACTGAACTTGTGAACCTCGAACCATTAACCACAAACAGCTGAGATCAAGCCACAAAGCTTGAAATATGAACTTCAAACCATGTGTCTGCGAACCTCGACCGGCGTTTGGAAACCTCTAACAGGAGACCTCGACCATGTGAACCCTAGAACCGAGCAGCAACCTCGAACTTTGAAACAAAAAACGTAATGGAAACCAAAACCACGAAAGCAACAACCTAGAAAACTCAAACAACAACGGAAAACCAGAACAGAAACTCGACCGGTGGCTAGAAACTTGAACATCAAAGAAAAATCGAACAAGCACCTCGACCAGCAACCTAAAGTCATGACCGACAGCCTCTTAACGGCAGCCGAAAACTCAAACAACAATGAGAACTCTAACAGCACCTCGAGCCATGGCTGGAAAACTCGAGAAACAAATAGTGGCCCGAAGTCTCGAACAGGGACATTGAAACCATGAAACACAGGCGGGAAACTTGAAAAATAAAAAGTAGTGGCCGGCAAACTTAAAAAAATGAATAACAATCGCCAATAGGGACCTTGAAACCTCAAATTTCAAAGGAAGAAAGAATGATGTAGGAGGCATAGAGGACTGTCGGCAAACGCCGAAGGCTGGAGATGGTGGGTGTGGCGACGGTGATTTCAGATCTAGGGTTAGATGGTTGGAGCAGGGGACGGGGGTATTTTACTTTTGTTCTCGCTTTCCAAAAAAATATTTTTAAAAAATAAGAGTTAATTTTATAAATGGTCCTTTAACTATTCACGAATTGTAGATTTGATCCTTTTTTTTAAAAGTTACAAACTCTATCCTTTAACTAACATTTTGTTGCAACTTGCAAGGATAGTCCTAAAGACATATTTTGTTAACCAGGTATGTTAATTTTTATAAATTGACTATTATACCCTCATCCTACTTTTTTTTATAATAAAATCATTTTGATTATTATTAGTATTAATTTATTATTAATAAACAAATACACATATTATAAACACAACCTCACCCCCTTATCCTTTCTCACTTACCCTCTCTCTAACCTACCTCAACCGCCACCTCACCCTGTTGGAGAAGACCACCAGTTCATCCCCTCCCAGCGCCAGAGAAGACCACCGGCTCACCCCTCTCTCCCGTCACCACAAACTTTGACCCTCTACACCCCTCACTCCCTCTCTATGCCCTAAGCCCCGCCTCCATCATTTGTCGCCTCCCATCTTCACCACGATTTTTCACCATGCCCTAATGTAACGACCCGGATTTTGTAATATTATTTTCGAGAAATAAAGTATTATTTTCAAAGTTCAACTTGTTAATAATAATAATGGAATATTATTATTTAAAAGAAGAGAAAAGAAAATTAAAAGAAAACGAAAATCCTGGAAAATTGAGATCGTGACGCGACGCGTTTGGGCGGCAAAACACGTGTCGAGGTTGCGTGTGTTAGACGGTTGCGTGCGTCAGTTTCTGCATGTCGCAGAACGCGATGCGCTCCATGCTTGGACGCGATGCATTGGGTAGATTTTAGTGTCTATAAATACAAGTTCATGACCAGCCATTTTTCACAAACAACTCACTATAACGTTACTCTGCCAAAATTTAGTGAGAATTCAGAGTTCTAGAGTGTTTTTAAGTGTTGGAGCTTCGTTTGTGAGCGGTGGCAAGGTTCGGGTGTTACGGTGAAGCGATTTCGGGTCAAGTTTCAACCTCTGGTTCGTTCGTGGTGTTCTTGAGCGGCGTTTTGAAGCAAGTAAGGCCAGCTTTTACCGGTTCGTGTGCTAAGATCTTCAATCTAGGTTTGAGGTTTTCGTTTCGTACGGTTTCTTGTGAGTTCAGTAGACTTTTACAAAACCGAGTACATAGATAAAACCTTATTTTTGAAATAAAGTTGGTTATACATATA
>JAUEJL010137203.1:0-10964 GCA_032274825.1 Drosophyllum lusitanicum | reverse complement strand
AGATTACTTCTTTGAGAGATTCCTTTTGCTAAATATGGTGTTGTCTTATTTCAATGGAAGATTGTGTTTGGTATTTGCCAAAATGGGAATTCTTTTGCTTTGACTTCCAAGCTTGTGATTTTTATAAAAAATGTCTCAATTTTTATAAAAGTTTTTACAAAAATTATTTTATAAAAACTTAAACTCATTTGATAATTTATTTTGTAAGCTCATAAATTTCGAACATTTGTTTGTAGGTATCTTCGACATCGACTTCTACTTGATCTTGAAACTTGACGATTGGAGAAAGACAATTTGATGAAGCTTTCTTTGTAGTTTATAGATGAGAATATATTTTTTTGAATATATATGTCTATGTGCACATATGTTAATGTTAATACATACAATTATATAAACAAGTTGTATATTTTCGTGTCAACAAAAGAGGATATATTTGTAAGCCTATTTTTCCCAACAAATATTTAGTCTAAATTTATTTTCAATTACTTTGTAGTCTCACAAAGGTGCCACAAATTTTCGAGGCAAGCCATTTCTGTTTTATGCCAAATTGTGTATCATCTTTAGGAAGGATAGAGCAACGAATAGTAAAGCGATTGATCTTGGAGAAGAAGATGTCATTCTAGAGAGGCAAAGAAGTTCCCTGATTGATCATGATGACCTTGATTTCGTTGAAGAGGAGGTCACTCAAGATGCTCGTCAATATGAATGATCAACAAGTAGTGTAACAAGCAAACGTAAAAGAGGCAAAAGCGTGGATGGAGATTAAATATATTGGGAGTCATGCAAAAAGATGAAAGACGTCTTTGTAAGATTTGGAGAGATTGTGGACTAATACCTGAATAAAGAAGGTTTGGAGGCTCGCGAAATCTATCAGAAGGTTAGGGATGAGTTGAAAGCTTTACCGGGTACTACTACTATAAGCATATATTTAAAAGCAACTTATTTGAGTAGTAAGGATGTAGTTCTAGGACGGTCCTTTCTTGGGTTAACACAAGAAAATAAAATTGGTAAGGTAGAATCATATACTCGTTGTTCGATGGGATAATTGTTTATGGTTAAAATGTTGTTTTTTGTTACGCTATGGTTGAAGTACTTGAAGTACTTCTTTTGTTTTCACTATGTTTGATGTACTTTTTTTTTGTATGACTATGGTTAATATGAGGTTTTTGGATGTGACCATGGTTGAGGGGCTTTTTTTTTATCCCCTAACATTAATAAAACGAGTTATATATACCCGCGCGTTGCAGCGGGGTATTATACGATGAACATAATAAAAAAACCTACATCAAAACACAAATAATTCAAAATAAAATGAAATTTTTTTCAATGATTACGATTGTAATGCGCTATTAATTTAAAATTTAAATGATTCAAGTTTAATATTTATGTTATATCAAACATAACCAAGATGATTTTAATACGTCATTTTGTTCAAATACAAATCGGACCAAGTTTCATATTTCACATTATGTCTAATGTAATCATTTAAAACACATCAAACGTAGAGTGTGAGACTCTTCTGCACTCATGCAATCAGATTCATATTTAAATCAATTTAGGTTTTATTTTTCTATATTACGTCCAATAAAAATATATTTGTTTAGTAAATATCGTATTGTGATAAAAATTATATCAAAGTGTAGATAAAAATAATACGGTCACAAATATGTAATTATATTTACACAAAATATTATATATGAAAAGTTATAGAAAGAAAAACAAATAAGATATAAAACTAATTGTATTTACATAATAATAGTAAAATAAAAAGATTAAATTAAAGAGACATGTCGCTAGTGCAAAAGAAAAAAAAACCATCAAATGTGAAACGCAAAAGAAAAAAACAAACATTCAAGATGAAACAAAAAATTCGAACTCGTGACTACATTAATACCCAAGGAACTTCATGCCAATCCGACAAATGAGCTTTCTTTAACTTTTCGGGCCACAATAATATATATATCATATATCAGGAAGTTACTGTTAATAACTTCTCGCTAAATGTTATTATATAGAATATGCTTGTAATATTTTTTGGTTTGATCAATGTGTTCTAATTGTTAATTTACGCATATGTTTTGTTTGAATTATGATTGTTATTTGAAAAAATATGGGTACAAATAATAAAGTTGATAAATTCACTAGTTAAACCTCTATACCACCAAACAAAAGAGTTCATTCACATTGTCTAGACTAATTTCATTTTTGTACAATTTCATTTTCTATAATCATTTCACTGTAATTTCATTCTCTATAATAAACACACTTTAAGATCCTGTTTGTTTTAGAGAATTCGAAGAAATAGAAAGAAATTGAAATCAAATTCTATATTGCATTGTATTTAATAAATTTATTTTTGAATGAAATCTTATTTATTGAAATATTTATATTTTGTTGAGTAATAAAAAATCTATTTCATAGATAAATCAAACTTCAAATATCGAATTGATTACTTCCACCAAATCAAGAATTAGTACTTCTTTACTTTGTTAATTAACATATAGTTAGGGTGTGTTTGGCAAACTAGCTAGGCTGGAGTTGAGGCTGTGGGGCTGAAGCTGGGGTTGATTAATAGATTATCTCAAGCTTAAGCCTTAAACTACTTGAATTTTTTTTTATTTTGGGGGCTTATGGGGGATTATATTCTTAATAATTCCCTCAAAATTGTAACACCCGAACAGGGCTAGAGAGCTGGGGATTATAAAAACTAGAATCCCAAGCCCCTATAATCCTTCATAAGTCCGTTGCTGAACACCGTGGATTATTAAGAACATAATTCCCCATAAGCCCCAAAATAAAAGTTTTTTTAAGTAACTTATGGCTTAAACTTGAGATTATTAATTAATCAGCTCCAAACCTAGCCTCAGCCCCAGCCCCTTTCACCAAACACATCATTAGAATAATAATTTCTAAATTTATTTGTGGGTAATCTCTCGTGTATCTTAAAGTTTCTTTCCAATCTCCCTGCAAAGGGGGTGTTTGTTTAAGCTTTTTTTTTTTTTACTTAAGCTAATGAGCTTAAGAGCTTATGAACTAATAAGCTTTTGAGAGAAAAAAGTGTTTGGATTGGCTTATAACTTATGAGTTAATAAGCTTCTTTTAGAAAGGTAGAAAATGACCAAAAAAGACTTCTTTACATTAGCTTATTAATGTAAAATGACCAAAAAAGGATATAAAGGTAAAAGTGTAAAAATAAGCTTATAAGGAAGAAAATAAGCTAGTTCAAGATAGCTTATGAAAAATGGCTTATTTTTATAAAAATAAGCTAATAAGCTTAAGATAATAAGCTTAACCAAACACATAAAATAAGCTATAAAAAACACCTCCAAATTAAGCGAAACAGAGTTAACCGGAAAGTGCCTTGCACCGAATTAATAATCAATGGCGTTTGTATGTAAAGTTCTTTAAATCTACCCACATTTTGCTGTAATCATCACGTACTCTGCCAACTTTACATCCAATAATCGTTACGATTCCAATTGAAGCTGTTAATCTATCTAGATCGACAAATTTGTTTCACAGATATCAGTTTCTTTGTTTAATTCGCATATTCTGCTCAGTCGTACAGGTATTCTTTTTCTCCCAATTGATTTCTGCAAGCCATTAATGCATTTTCATGCGTTTAGCTTACGTTTGAGAAATGTTTTGACATCAGTTTATTTTTCCCCCTAGGGTTTGGGGGTGATTTTAATTTATCAATGGATCAGTCTTCGAGTCCGGAATTTGATTATTTATTCAAGCTGTTGTTGATCGGGGATTCAGGTGTTGGTAAAAGTTCTCTTCTTTTGAGTTTCACTTCCCAGAATGCCATTGAAGATCTTTCTCCCACCATTGGTAAGCCATTCGATTTTGTTTAATTAGGGTTGCAAGGTAGCTTATCCGAGCCAAGGTAAACTCGGAGAAAGCTTGGCTTTATGAGGCTTACTCATCTAGGCGATGATTCTATATCGGCTTGAAAAGATTGAATATGTATGTACCAAAATTTGAGACAGCTTATCAGCTTCTTGTGTTATCAAAACATAATAAGCTTAAAAATCCTGTATCAGCTTTTAATAATAAATCTAACAACATCATTTGTAGGTTCCAGTTTCTATAATAAGCCTACATATTATAAGTTGATGTTAAACAGTTTATTTGTCCAGTTGTTTGCTAGTGTTGATTCACATTATATGATTACAGATGATATTATTATATTTATTAGGATGTAATGGGGTAGGCTTAGTAAATGTTATGCTTTAGGCTTGTGGTTCTACATCTTGTGTGTGTGTGTGATTCTTTTCATTTGCAAAGAAAGTTTTACCAGCATGCATGCTTAGCCAGTCTTGTAATATGGAATCCTACATGAACTCCATACTAAAAGATGGTTTAAAAGATCTTATTTTTTAAAACTCTACATTCATTACTAAAGATATTCAGTGTCTTCAAGCAAGCCTGCTGCTCAAAATACTTCCCCTAATCTTAAACGTTAATCATGTATATCTAATTTAGTTTTCTTGGTGGATTTAACGGAACAGAATTTCACTAATAGCATCTTTGTATTTTTACCAAGCTTCTGTAGGGCTGAGTTACAGGGTTCTTTAACAAGTTTTAGCAGTAAATGTTCTTTCACTGAATCATTGTTTACCATCTTTACAGGGGTGGATTTTAAGGTAAAATATGTCACTATGGGAGGGAAGAAGTTAAAGCTTGCCATCTGGGATACTGGTATTTTTCTGTGTTTTTAATGCACATTACAACACTTCGTAGTTTTTTGTAGTCTTTTTCTCTTAATTTTATTTTATTTACCATCTCATATATTGGCATAACCTTATGTACCTGTTATTTTCTTCGTACTCACATTAGGAACCGATTATGCATCATAAATATTATTATTCCAGACTTGCCTAACTTTTGTCACAGCTGTACCTTGATTCTTTCATTATTAGTGCTAGGCAGCCAAGTTTAGAACATAGGCATTTAACCGAGATCTTTATGATACACCACCGTTTATAGAAGTAGAGGATAAACCATTTTTAACGTTTTAGTTGCTATATCTTTGTTTTATTGCAAGTTATGCTTTGTATCAGTTTCTTTCAGTTTTCTAATTTCATATTATCAAAACCCCATCTATTAAATTTTAATAGCAACTAATATTGTATCCTGTTTTGCATCTGTGATTCTGCTTTGGGTTTTATTCGATCTTAAAGGAAATTGTTAAGTAAGTAAAGGTTTTACAATTACTTATTTACAGCTGGCCAGGAAAGATTCAGAACTCTAACTAGTTCATATTACAGAGGAGCTCAAGGAATTATAATGGGTATGTGAATCCTGGTTAAGTTTTAAACTTTTAACTTTTTCTTGATAAATGTTATATATTTAGGTTGACTGTCGTGTGTGCATTCATCTTTCTACAAATGTATTGTTTTATTAGTAATATTAAAAAGAAAAAAACCCTGTCAGATTGGCTTAAACAATATCATAAGGATTGTAGTTATAATAGTTATAATGGAAAGACTTACAGTGTATATTCACTCGGCTGTTTTCTGGGCTAAATTCAAGCAGTGTATGATGTGACAAGACGAGAAACATTCACAAATTTATCCGATGTATGGGCAAAAGAAATTGACATGCACTCGACAAATCAAGATTGCATCAAGATGCTTGTTGGCAATAAAGTTGATAAGGTAAATATTATAGAACAGAAAGTTACTTGTTATATATATATTCGTTTATGTAAGTGTATTTTTCTGTGGATTTAAAGTTTAATGTCAAATCAATAGGACAAAAGAAGTTATTTCTAGATCGGTAAAACAAAATACATGCTAAATTATCAATTTGTTACCTTATGGAGTAATATTTGTTATGCAGGAAAGCGATAGGATTGTTACAAAAAAAGAGGGAATTGAGTTTGCTAGGGAATGTGGATGCCTTTTTATTGAATGTAGTGCAAAAACTCGGGTTAATGTGGAGCAGTGTTTTGAGGAACTTGTTTTGAAGGTATATTATTGTAATTAAATTGCAAGCCTACATTCTTATTTGTTTTTGCTGTCTATTTTGAAACATAGATGCAATACTAATCATGTTTGTATTTATAGATCAGGTAACTGGTCAAACGGGTTTGGACGGGTTGGCTTGACTTGCTAACACTTTGTTTGTCCATTTATATAAATATCTAAACAATTAATGTAATAAATATGATCGTAATAATATTTTTTTCATAATAACATTCCATTAGGTTGTAGACATTTTAGTATACTTTGACTGTCTAACAGAATGTTTGATCTGTTTAAGCTGTTTCCTTATTTGTTTTTTTTTCAGTTTTTACGTCATTTTACCTGATAGTAATTAAAAATCATCCAAATCAAACCAATTTAGGAGGTTGTAGATATTCAAGTATATTGAGGAAGAATGTTTGATTTGTCTGACTCATTTCCTTTTTACCAGTTCTTAATTTTTTTTCCCTGTTTGAACCGTTATTAATGAAATATATTCCAAATTGGCCTCTTTTCGGACAATACTTTGTTTGTTTTTTTTTTTTTTTTTTTTTTAGTTTTTTAGATAATTTATGTATTAAATTTGATTACAAAACATTACAACAAAAAAAATAATATATTCATATATTGAGGTAAAGTAGAATGTTGTTAGCACTTGGATAAGTTTGGCCAACTGTTGACCCACCTGTTTGACTCATCTTAATTTTAGCCGAGCTTTTAGTTTCTCATTTGATCCTTCAGAGATAAAATATAGCCGTTTTAATGTGCAGATTTTGGATACTCCCAGTCTCACTGCTGAAGGATCAACTGCAGTCAAAAGAAACATATTCAGACAGAATCCTTCAGCTTCAGATGCATCAACCAGTGGCTGTTGCTAAAGGTGATACTTTTTCTTCAATACTTTTTATTTAGTCAATTTTAGTCTTATATTTATAAAATTCTAATAGGCATTGTTCATAAAGAAGCTGTAAATTTCATGTTAATGGATTGCTTCTGCTTTCCAAGCAAACACAATATTATGTTTATTTTATTTGAAAGACTACTTTGGTGTGAACACACTATTGTCATCACACTAAGTTATCTGCAGGTTTTATGAATTCAGCTTTTTCTTGAACTTAGAAACTAAATCAAAGATGGTACTTTTCCAGTTAACAATCTATACATTGTTGTTTCTAACTAAAAAACAGTATCTTCTATTTTCGGTTTTGTTGATTAACCGCAGTGACTAAAATTGTAAATCATGTATAAATCAAGAGATTTTATATCTTTCTACTAAATCCTCCGCTTATCCGCTTACTTACCAGATTAACACAAATGTTAAAATCAAAAAGTGGATTACAAGATTCGTTATTTAATGGGTTGGAGAATAAAATAGAAGAATTTAACAGCAGGAAATAACGTTTTCCTAAATCAAAAGCTGGATTATTATGCAATGTAGCAATATGAAGAAAAATAATCAAAACTATATAACGTTTTGAAGAATTTAACCCCAAAACCTCCAACACCACTTCCCACCATTGCCTAATTTCGAAGGCTATCGATTAACCCAAACTGATGGTGTGTATTTGGTTGCCCAACCTATAAGAATTTGCTCTTCACTGTTGATTTAAAATTTTCGAAGATCAGTTCCAACACTCGGCCGTGGAAGCGTTGATAGTAATTAGAATTGAATTAAAAACTAGATTAGATGCTGATGTGATACATGAGTTGATTTTAAAAAATGATAAATATTTAATATTAATAAAAAGATATTAAATAATTATGAAACACAAAATAAAAGACAATTTAAAAAATAGTGACAAATGGCGTCAACGCTGGGCTGTAGAAGCATTGACGCGATTGTATTTCTTATATATGTTACAAGAGATGATTGTATTTCTTGTTTAGTACAATTATGACAATAAGGTTAAGTCTTTAATGGTTATAAATAAATAGAAATTAAAATAATTATAAAATATTTTAAAATGACAGAATTAAGAATATGATATTTGTAAATTAGGGTGAAAAATATGATATTTTAATATTTAGGGACACATGAAATTTCTTTAATAATTTTGATTCAATTTTGACTAAGAAAAGTTATAATTGAAATTTTAATTTTGATTAAATAGATGATCAAGATTGAGCAATCAAATATATTTTATTAAATGAGGGTTTGGACTAAATTGGGTGCATTTTAGTCTTTTATTTATATTAGATTAGAAGACCGTGAGTTGGTTTATGTAAAAAAACTTTATTTTTATGAAAAGTGTGAAAAGCGTTTAGAGCCTTTAGATAAGTTAATTAATGATTATAATCGAGTGTGTCGTTTCAAGAGAATGGTACCCTAAAGGACATTTTCGTAACTAGATTAAATATTAAAGAACTTAAACAAACTCTAAAAGGACGTGTTTTTTTATCTTCAAGAGAATGGTACTCTAATTTAAACACACAAATCTCTACTCTCTCTCGTCAATACCCACGCCTCCCCACACTCTTTTCTAGTTACTCAAATCTCCACTCTTCTTTATCATTTGAAGATTTCGGCAAGTTTTGCCAGTGAATAATTCACCATCAGAATGGGTCCTTGGAACAAACTTTCGTCAATCACCACCACAACGTTCATAGATCTGCCATTGGCCTCCTTCAATGCACCAGATGCAGATTCGCTTTTCGCCTCCTTCATTGCACATATCTCTTTCTCAATCGACAGTAGCGGTGGAATCCCCTAAGTATGTGATATGTCGATCATCGTTGCCTCCCACCATGGATGAACAGAAGAGGGCCACCGGTCACCAACACAATTGTCGATCTCACACCATCTCGTTCTCGAATTATCACCACTCATGTGCCTTCTCCATCTCTCACCATAGAGGAACAACCGAGAGTCTCCACCTCCATTGTTATTCTCTAACCAGGATCTCTTAGATTATTGGGTTTTTTTTTTCCAAATATATCTTTATCTTTTAGTGGTGTTTTTTAGATTGGAACGGTGAATACAATTTATTAAAGGATGATTTTTTTTTTTTTTACGATTTTCAGTTCTCCTAAATTAGGATATGATTTTGAAGTTGTAGCTATTCGTGGATGGATTGAGATGTTTTTTGTTGCTCACGATAGCAACTTAATCATTGGTTTTAGTGTTATGATGTTCAATGAGTGACATTAGAAACAGTTTTGATTTTATTGTTTTCTTCATCGTTGAGCCATTATAATTATAATTGATCAATGACCTTTTCTTTATAACTTGTCTATGGTAATGCTTTTAGGTTTTTAATTTTTTTTTAACATTTTCACAAGTGAAAAAACTAAATCAGAACAAGATTCATCATGTTCATCAGTTAACGCATTAATATTGGCAACAAATATTTAAAACTTGTACTTATAGCTTTGAGTGGTTTGTTAGTGAACATAGAAAGAAAACATAGAAAGAAATTGAAGATAAATAGTAGTGAAAAGCAACACATGTAAAGACAAAACTAATAAATTTACTAACGAATACTACCATCGTAAGGAAATCTAGGAAAAAAAATCGGTTGAAAACTTTTAAATAATATCAATTGGAAACTCTAAAAAATTGGAAAAAAATTAATTTGGGGAGAAGGGTTACTAGTTTGTCCTTTTGAATTAAATAAAAATTTTAATTATGATTAATGTGAACCCTTATATTAAAAGCCAATCTTGATTACAATGCTTCTAGCACTTTTTGTTATTTTAGGTTTTCTAATGAACTCTCTCTTAAAAGATTATATTAATAAAAAAGCTAAAACGATCAGAAAATTGTCGATGAAAAATTATAATAAAATAAAAATATAAAAATAAATAATATATTAGAAGGAAATTAGAGTTGATTACTAAAAATAAATAGAGGGATGATCTCAAGCAGCTCTATTAGAATTTAGAAGGAAATTAGAGTTAATTACTATAGATTTGAATCAAGTTTAACATAAAGATCAAATCCATCAACCACAAGATTAAAATCCGAACACACGAACCGAAGAAACTTAATATAACATAACATCTTAAATTCGATCGAAATAACTTCACTGTAACATGTCCCAAGGACACTCAGGAAAGCCAAATTCCTACCATGATCCCTCAGCACCAACTGTAGGGTTCTGAAAAGCAGCAAAATTCCAGAAAGTCTTTAAAGAATAAGGCTGAGAAATGGTCAACCCTTCTTCTGTGATCTTTGCTATCTGTGATTTTCAGATTGAATTTAAGTCACAAGTAATTATACCAACTGTTTATAGAAATATAACCCCGATAAGCTGAAGGGTAAATGTAAAAGGCGGCAAGATCAGCAAGTTAGCCGAGTTGCGTAATGGGTCAAATCATGTTAGGGTTGAACATGTTGGTTTTAGTACATGTTGAAACAGCCTGGTTGGGTTGATCCCCAACCCCATTTGTCCAATTTTTTTGTTTTTTATAAATAATAAATGCAATAGTTATGATTAAGAAAGAGTAATATTACAATAAAAGTGATCTATTTTTGAACAAAGAGTTAAGATGTATGTGTTCAAGTTAAAGTTCGGAGAACTTCAAAACACATTTGATATGTTCCTCTTTTAGCTAATGTTTTTTAATTTGGCCCGTTTGAGATAAAACAAACCAATCCAGTCAAAATGATCTGGTCAAAGTTACCATTTCTATCAGAAATGAGAAGATTCAAACCTGAAGCTTGTTGACAGCAGACCTATCACGATAAAGAAGGTTACGCATACATTTCTCCAATAATTTGACACCCTCCTCAAAACTCAAATCCTCCCTCCATTCTTCACGAAGGATAGGGCGGGCCAGGTGGTTACCAAACCCAGTGGCAACATGATTGTCTTCGAAATTCACACCAATCATGCTAACCTGCACGTAAAAATACCATTTAATATCAAAAGTTAACCAGTGTTCCAATCCAAGGAGAATCAGCTCTTCTGAATTATCAACATAAATCTTAAGACCATAAAACCAAAAAAGAAGACGAGAAGCACAGCTAGAGGTGTAATCGAGCTGAGACAG
>JAUEJL010137192.1:0-10964 GCA_032274825.1 Drosophyllum lusitanicum | reverse complement strand
TAAAATGGAATATAAGAATCTTATTAACTATATCTAATAGTTACTCAATTTAGTTTATATGAAGGTAATTTAGTAATCTCAAAACACTTAAAATTTAAGAGTTTAAGTAAAAGGATTAAATGATTTATAATATAGTATAGTATAAGATATATATGTGTGTGAGTGAGTGAGTGAGTGATAGGCTCTTTGTGATATGATGCACCAACAGGTATGTGACAAGAGGACCCATAAACAACTTGGTTTAGTGGGATTCATCTTATCAAAATTATTGTGATCATCACTTAACTTCATAAGCAAATAATTAACTTTATAATTACTAAAATTCAAAATCTAAATATTTAAGATGGATCGCTAAAAGAAATCAAGATTTGAGATGAGAATAATGATTATTTTAGGGTTTTTCATGTTATATGTCTCAAAGGCCACTAAAGTCAAAAGGTGTAGCCATACAACTTAATTCTTCATCCTAATCATTCATAATTACTATAGTAATTCTACTTGGTAAATTCCTAATCATTGTGTTTAACTAATTTCGTGTCACTCTTTTGGCCAACTAAATAAACACTATGAATTTTGTTTTAAGCTGTTCTAAAATAATCCCATATCTTTTAAATAATTTTTTACAAAAGTTACGTCTTTTAACAACAATCACGTACAAATTTCAAAGAATGACAGTTAGTTTTTATCCATGTTGTCACTGAATTGAAGCAACAATAAACCTACATCTAATCGATCTTGAAATTGATTTGAAACTTTTAATTTAAATTGGTTGTGTAAAAGGAAAAGGAATTGAAAAAATTGCGGTACTATACCCGTTTTAGATACGTTGTTATTCATGTATTTTTCTTCTAATTATAAATAAGTTCTTTGTTAAGTGAATAATATTAGTATTACTTTCTATTCTATTCAAATTAAATAAAGTTTAAATGTTTATGATACTAAATAGTACTAACACACACACACATATATATATAGGGGAGAGTTCAAACGAGAACCATTTATCGTACGAGAACCAATCTTAGCCCTTGATTAAACTTAATCAATGACTAAGATTTTTTAGCGGCTCATTAGTGCTTCATTAATGACTCATTAATATATCATTAGTGACAAATTAATACCAATAACTAAGATTTTTTGATGGCTCATTAATGCTTCATTAATGACTCATTAATGAGGGTTATTTCGGAAAAATCAAGTCTCGCAAATTAATGACGGCTCATCCGGACGCAATTCACGGTTGGGTAAATATATAAATTACCAAAATACCCCAATTAATGGGTCATTAATGACGTTAAAAACAGTTCTTGCAGTTCTCATACGAAAAACAATTCTCGTTTGAACTTTTGCCTATATATATAATATAATATAAATATATAGTTAAACAATTGTAAAACATAGATATATAAGAGATGTGATCATCTGTCTTTTTTTCTTCTTCTTTAAAAAATAAAATAATAAAAAGATAAAATGTGAGGGCATGCAAAATTGTTATATGAGAAATCTAGATATATAATGCACTTATATATAACATAGCTCAATATATTTATCGGAAGTAAGTCCAATTTATTATATTATATTATTATAGTACTTTTATATCTAATTAATTAGATGGAAAAAACTGAATAACCTTAGTTAATTAGATATATAAACTTATCTAAATTTGTGTTGTTTACAACATATCTAAAATATAGTGATATTATCATTAATCTATTCTTTTAATATATATTAAAGAAAGAAAAGAAAGATAATAATGTATTAAAATAATTAGTAATTTTATCAAGCCTGAAAAATATCTATTTTGTTGGGGAAAAAATCTAGTGTCACCGAAAACATGTTGAAAACATTTTGGTCAACATCCACTCGTTTAGCCCCGTTCAATTCGTTTGAATATCTCATATTTAGGTAAATTTATAAAATTGGCCAACTTAATTCGCTAACAATAAATCAACTCAAAATAGGATTATGGGTATATCTGATATAACTAGCTGGGGCTGAAATTTTTATGAGTTAGAGCTGGAGCTTTTATTTAGAGTTGAAAGCTAGAGTTTTATTTGTACGAAAGTGTTTGGTAAAGTAGTAGTAACTTAAAATGTAAAAAAAACATAAATTAACACAAAAATAAACATTTAAATAAGAAACAAAATAATCAAATGTTATTTATGTAATTTAGGTTTTAAAAGCTTCTAGCAGCTCATACAAACTACTTGAAATAGCTTTTCATTTTGGAGCTTTTATAAGCTTATTTAAAAAAAAAGTTCAAGCTTCTGCAACCAAACAAAATTATTGAAGCTTATTTTTAAAAACTAAAAGCTTCAGTTTTTAAAGCTTCAAAAAGCTCTCGTCAAACATACCTTATATCCTTACAAGTTTTTGGATGGGCGTATTGAAGAAAATACATTTAAAAGGGCGTCTTCATTGAAATTGACCTTGTGCGACTTCATTGAAATTGACCTTGTGCGACTTTCTTTTACCCGTTCCCCATTTTAGCTGATATTTATAATATGTCCAGTTTCAAGTAAAATAATTGACTCGTTCATAAGTAGACGGAAAAAATATATATGTTTTTAGCTTATTAGTTAGTAAAAATATTGTCCCAATATATCAAAATTCTCAATATTGATCAAAATCAAATTGGAAATGTAAACCTACAAAATCATATTAATTAGTATTAACTCAATTTTGTTTTCGTAATCATTTCATTGTAACGTGGTAGACACTAAAAAGTCAATATTTAAAATCGAACATTAATAAGTTTTCCTTCCTATAGAGTATAGAGATTCAAATTGGTTAACAAAAAACAAAAAGTGTACAAAGGAAATGTTATACAAAATAAAAAGACAACTTAAAAAGTAATTTAGCATGTTAACCAAATTAATGGATGGAAGTAACATTTGTATAGTCAATAGGCATGATTGCATGAATGTATGATAGTGTTCGATCTTGAATTTTGGAGGGAGAAAGAGAGCATTTCTGAGATAGAAAAGTGTGTTACCACCACTACAAAAGGTTGTACATAGCTCTCTTTTACATTTATAAGGTGAAAAGCTAAGATTTACTGTAAATTATTAACTGAAAAGAAAAAAAAATCAAGAGTTACTATAAATTATTAACATGTATTTGTTAATTGCGCACTTAAGGAGACATCTTTGATTTTATGGCACTTAGGACAATTAAACATTGAATTTATGTCACATTATAAAAAACGTTTTGTTTTATACTGTATAACTACTATAAATATGTAAAAATACAAACAATTTAATAAGAAGGGTTTAGTTTATGACAATAGATTTAACTTTACATGTGTTTCTATTGTTTGTATATAACTTTTTAGTTTACCTTTTAGAGCATCAGGTATACTCCAAACATGGCATCGGTATGATGATGTGGACAATTGGTACCGAGGGGCACACCACCCCCACCTATCGGTACCGATAAAAAACATTCATATTCGGTATTTGAACGTCAAACATAGAGGAGAGAGAGAGGTGAGAGAGAAAGAGAGAAAAGAGGAGAGTGGGTATTTTTTTTAATAAAAAATCTTTAAAATGTACGAAACACGGATAGTTGGATATATCTAATATGAAAAACGAATACATACAATAACCAAATATGAAAAGTTGGATATATAAAGTACCCCATGCTCTCATGGTACTGAACTCTCAAAATTTACCATTTGATGTATCTAATATGAAATATGAAAAATGAATACATACAATAACCAAATGTGGAAAGTTGGATATATAAAGTCTGAATGTTCAATACTGTAAAAAGTAATTTTTGAGAGTTTAATACATTAAAAGGTAAATTCGAAAGATGAATACATATATACCTTAAACGTGTAAAGTTTGATATATTTTGATGAATAAAACCCTAATAAGAAAGTATGCTAAATCGTGTGCGGCAACTAATATTTTATATGCTTTACTGAAAATGCTACAAAATGGTCTATAAATTTTATTACAAACTTTCTAGAACCGAATTGGTACCGATTCTTGTGTTTCGATTCGGTATTCGATCTCAAGAATTCGAGAAATTTGTTTTCGGTACCGGTTTGTTCCAATTCTGGTAAAGGTGAGCGTATTGACTTGAAATTTCCCAAACCAAGCCGGTACTGGTTTTTGTATTTTGGTTCAATATTCGGTACGAAAATTCACAAAAATTTAGTTTTGATATTTTTGACACCGGTACCGATACCAAACTCACCTAATAATACTTTAGGTGAGTAGCATTTTGCGACAAATTGTACCCGACAGACAGTCATGCACTCCTTTTTTTTTTCCTTTTAAGGTATTTTATTTCTATCTTTAATTTGTTGTGAATTTGAGAGAACAAGAGAAAGAGAATGGAGAGAAGAAAGTCAATTACGCATGATATAATTCTCTATTTATAAGTGTACATTGGATAGGAGGATACGTTCTCATGATTCAAATATCTTATCTATAGTAATACATATATCTATTTAATCTTATCTATCTAATATCAGGGATAAACATATCTACCAATAATTATCCATAATACTTCCCCTTATATGTCCACTAAAAGTATTATGCCACGTTAAAACCGAATTTTTGTCTTTTTAATTTGATCAGGTACCAAAGTGTAAAAGGATTAGTCATTTAAGGACTAAATTAATCCATAAAAATGTAAAGTTAGGGACAAAAACCATCAAACTACAGGAACAAAAAATATAATCCACGTTTAAAAATATAATAAAATAAAGAAAATCAAATGTGACCTACTTAAATATCAGGTCGCAGTGAAGAATATTACATTGAACATTCAATTCGAGTATTTTAATGTATTAAAATCATCAAAATTTAGTTTATTACCATGAATATTTCTCTTCGTTTAGCCTATCCATATTTTTGCATAAATAATCAGTAAAATTATCTAAAATTAACATTTGAACGACGGATTTAATATATAATAATAATAATAATAATAATAATAATAATAATAAAGTTAAATATTGGAGGTGAAAAAGCTGGAACGTGTACAATTCGGATGGACTAAGAATTAAAGAGGGCATCATATGAAGATCGATCTTATACTTTATACCACTTTGTACATGCCGACATTACTTTTTAGTCAAAATCATAATTTATTTTGACTCTATGTCTTCCATCTTCAAATATATTAATATTAATATAATATTTATTCAACAAAAAAGTACTTCTGAATGATATAACGGATTTCTTAAATTTTACTAAAGCCATGTATGTATCATGTATGTATGGAACATGCTAAATTATGGATAGAAAATGCTACTTTTCTTTTTCCTACTAAACTATTCCACACTAAATTACAAATTTCGTTTCTATTTTTGTACTTTAATTTTTAAAATTACATTACTTGTTATTATGGTTTACATTCATTAAGAGTTTAATACTTTATACTAGCTACTGTCACCTTTTTCGTTAAAAACCACTTATGTGCAAGACATATGATGGTATTTCACCTATTTTCACAATATTCTTTGTTACCAAATACCATTTCTATATTATTTATTTTACAAAATAGTAACAACTCATTATCTCCTCATCACATATTCAATTTTCAAATTCATTAACAATCCATATTTGATCCTGTTGATGCCTTATAGGCTTTAGATGATTTTCAAATTCATAACTTTGATCAAGTAACTCAAAATTCAACTCTAAATTAGAACAAACAAAAGAAAATTTTAAGATGCCGCGAAAATTTTTAAGAACCAACCATAGATGATGAAGGGATGAACCAAGAACATAAAAAATTGATCAACCAAGAACAAAGTCAAGAACATCAAACACAAATCAAAATTTTAAGAGGAAATGGTTGAACTAATAACATAAAACCCTAATATGATATTATTTGAGTGGAAAAGGGTGAATCCAAAACATCGATGTAAGTCTGTGGTTTTCAAAATTCACCATTTATAAAAACTTTTAATATACCATCACTATTTACAAACAAAAGTCTTTGTGTACAGACTATGGTGTATATGATTCTCATCGGAATACCATTTTTTGTGTTAGACTATTTTTCATACGTTTGGGTTTCTATTTCGCTTATTATGTTTCTATTTTATTGGTCATATCTTCATCGGTTAGAGATCTTCATATGTTTCATGGTGTACGAATTGAACAGGTTACGAATCAAAATTTTTGTGTGATTTCAGAACAACTTACGACTTCATTAAGATAACATGGATTTAGTTTTAAAGTTCATATATTCATCGGTATGGTGCTCCACTTGATTATCGAGATTGTGTTCATTATTCATATCTTCACCAAGGTGAAAAGGTTTAGTTTCGTAGAAGGTTACAAATTGATTATTATGATTATTGTTATTTGTAAACAGGCGTTGTTCATATCTTCATGGTGTCATGAATAATAACAGAAATACTAATAATTATTAAAATCGAAATCAAAATAATTACTGGTTACATGATAAACGATTAAATCAATATATTAAATGGTAACTTTTAAAATTTCAATACATTAAAAAGTAAGTTTGAAATTTTGATACACGCAATAAAAAAACGTGACATCTTAAATAAATTTTGTTAAACTAAACCATATTATAAAAGTCAAATGTTGTTTGGTAACAAGAATAACTTCTGAAATGACATAAATACCCTTATGTGCATTGCACACGAGGAATCTTTAAATGAAAAAGGTAATGGTATTTAGCTCAAAGGACTAAACTCGTAATAAAATGTAAAACCATAACGACCGTAAATATAATTTTGAAAATTAAAGAATGAAAAGTTAAATATGAAGCAAGCCATAGATATGAAGTTTGTAATTTACTCATTATTATATTTTATTTTTCTTTTCACTAAATGGTGATACCACCAAAGTTCATCCTCCTCCCTACTAAATATTGTAATCCACTAATATTTTTTACTCGTATCTTTGATATATTTGATACTTGTCTTCATCCGGTAAATAAAACAATTTAGTAAAAGAATATATAATCTCTCATGATAAATTAGGGCCAAATAAACCCAACTTTAAACTTGCATAACTTTTGATTAGTTATTTACCATTTTACCCGTCGTCTAATGCCTCAATTTGATTTTTTAAATAGTTTTTGAATTTTTTTGAATCTTAGTTGATTCTCCATTTTATTATAAATCGCTTTATTTCTAGGATTTCGTTAATTACACTATATCTTAGGTTATTGATTTCAATTTTTTAGCTGTAACTACTCAGTTTCTAATATTTTGGTAAAAATGTTAAAGTTATATTCAATGTCTATAGGGGGCTAGCATAGTAGCATGTAACTGTTGAGTAATATATCATATCGGATGGGAAGTGACTTTGTAACGTGCTTATTAAGGGTCATGGGCTATTCTTCTCATAAACAATTGGTTTTGAGTTGAACCCCACAAACTTACATGGTATCAGAGCAAGGTTCACCCGTGGTTGGTCAAAGGCTACACGGACTACACGTAACCCTTAAGTATCCACATGTTGGGCGAAAAAAAAGCGCCACACGTGAGGGGGAGTGTTGAGTAATGTCCCATACCGGACGAAAAATGACTTTGTAATGTGCTTAATAAGGGTCATGGCTACTCCTCTCATAACCAATCGGTTTTGGGTTGGAACCCCACAAACTTACAGTAACGATGTTTGAGGTATTAAACAATAATGGAAAATTTTAAACAAGAATTATTTTTTATACGAGAACTGTCTGTAATATAATTAATAACTTATCTATAGCGGTATTTTGATCATTTATATAGTTACCAATTGTGAAATGCGTCCGGGTGGATGCGATATTATTTAATAAGCCTTGATTTTCTCAAAATAACCCTTATTAATGAGCCATAAAAATTATGAGTCATTGATTTATTTTAATTTTTAATCAATGACAAACATTATTTCTCGTAGTTTTCGTACGAAAAACAGTTCTCATTAAGTAATTGTTTTGACTATATTTTTATACATGTTTTACTTAGGTTTTAAGCAATAATAATATATTAATTTGTGCCAAAACATGTAACGTTTGTCGTTACATGGTCCCTGTTACTTTTTTTTTTTTAACGGCGAGTTAGTTGTTAGTTGTTATTATTCGTATATGTGTAAGAGAGAGAAAAAAAGAAGATAGAGAAGAGGTAAACTCTCTGCGGAGGGGAACCAATCACCCTACCCGTCAAGTATCAAAATGGGGAGCCGAGATACCATACGCATGGCCTGAGAGGAAGAGATTGATTGGTTTCTATTAAATCGTACAAGATAACCAGATTTATATCTACCTTCTTGAATTTCTATTGAGTTGTCTTTTAAAACCACAACTTGTAAAAACGAGCTTAAAGTTCTTGGTAATTTATATAACATTCAAAAAAATGAAAAGGAAATCTCCCATACTTGTTAATTTTATAATATAATTTAATGTTTGCATCTAAAAAAAATATAAACAAACAAAAACATATGAAAACTGTTTACCTGATTTAAAAGAAAAATGTGTCGACTATCGTATTAACCTCAGGGGCTGTTTGATTCAAATGTTTATGGATAAATTAAAATCTTATAATAGAATTGAAATTTGTAGTAATTATTATAATTTGTAGTTGATGACATGGTCAATGGGAGAAGAAGATAAAGTAATTTATAGTGACATGTAGTTACAGGCATCGCTAACAATGAATTTCATCTTGTTGACAGGTGCTAATAGTTGTAAAATTGGTTTTTTTTTTGTTTTTTTTGAGGATTTTATGGTGAAATGAAGTAAATCCCTTATAAATGTCATGAATTTCATTAAAGACAAAAATTTACATTCCTTTGATTATATGAATTTGATCTCTATCACTTTTGCAACGAAGATGACATTGTAGGAATTTAAGATTTAATTTAAGAAATTTCAAACCCCTAAATTTTTTTATTAGGTGCATATATTCTTTTTAGTTCGACTTTTTTCTTTGTTTCTAGTCCTTTAGCATCTCCTTATTCTTTATTTTTTTTATTATAATTCTTCTATTTCTACTCCTTATGGTTTAGATTTCCTAATTTTTCCCACTTATTTATTATTATTAGATTTATCTATAATGATGGTATTTTAGAAAACCATGTCAATATAATTTTTTAAATTAAAAAGCATAAAAGACTTAACTTTTGTATAATTTTTTGGGTTTAGTTTACAAAAATGTATCCAAATTGTCATGCTTTACTATTGTATGTATTGAACTTAAAAAATTTCTATTGTCTGTATCGAACTTTTCATTTGTCGTTATTATGTGTATTAAACTTTCTATTGTATGTACTAAATTTGTAAATTTTTACTTTTTTATGTAACCAAAATACATACAATAGCGACAAATTAAAAGTTTGATACACACACA
Organism: Drosophyllum lusitanicum; assembly: GCA_032274825.1. Lineage (NCBI taxonomy): Eukaryota > Viridiplantae > Streptophyta > Magnoliopsida > Caryophyllales > Drosophyllaceae > Drosophyllum > Drosophyllum lusitanicum. The sequence continues at coordinate 1,639 of JAUEJL010137192.1, read as the reverse complement.
ATAGAAACTTTTAAAGATCAATACACATAATAGCAAAACGTGACAATAGAAAGTTTTAAAGATCGATACACACAATAACAAAACGTGATAACTTGGATATATTTTAGTGAACTAAACCCTAATTTTTTAAACTAAAAAGTTAATTTATTATATTTAAAATTTAAGAAGTTTAAAGGATCATAACTTTAATTAGTTCTGAGATGCTCAAGAGAATGGGTGCGAAGAGGGGTTGGTTTAATTTCAATTTTTCTACGTTCTCTACTATTCTCTATTTAAAAGTATTTTTATCTATATTTTGTGTCTTGATTTACACAATTACACCCATACATACAAACACTAGATTATTGTCCATGTCTTGTAAAATAATAAATACTTTATTGTTTCTTTTATATGTACTGTATTTGATATTATTCGTAACTAAATATTCTGACTATATATATAACTAAAACGATATATTATTTCGTCACATGTCATCCTCCTATTTAATAATCATACATTTCAAATTTTTAAAAATTCTGAGATAATACTTAATTAATAAATTTAATTAATTATATAGATCTATTTAGAATTATCTACTTCAAATTTTTAAAAATTGAGAGATAATGTTTAGGGAAAAAAATTATTAATACATTTCATTAATCGTATATTATACAACATATTAAAACTCGATTTCTCATTTTCTCATATAAATTCATATCGAATTATCAAATTTAGTCCTTGACCTATTGAAAGTGAATAAAGAAACATGCATTCTAACCCTCCATTATTTTAGGGTTTAGTTTAACAAAATGTATTCAAGCTGTCAAATTTTGCTATTTTATGTATTGTTCTTAAAAATTTCTAATTATGTGTATCGAACTTTTAATTTGTTCCTATTGTGTATCTTAAACTTTCTATTGTATGTACAAAATTTGTAAGTTTTTTCTTTTTTTATGTAACCAAAATACATACAATAGCAATAAATTAAAAGTTTAATACACACAATAAAAACTTTTAAAGTTCAATATATACAATAGCAAAACGTGACAACTTAAATACATTTTAGTGAACTAAACCCATTATTTTACTATTATATGTCTAATTTTCTTTTGTTTTTATTGTTTTGTTAATATTTGTAACATCCTCAGATTGTGCCTAGTCGTGTTCAAATCTGGTATGTCGAAATCTCGAATTTAATATATTGAATAAAAGAATTTTATTTAATTGATTAAGTTGAAAATGGAAGAAAATAATAAAGAAATGATAATATAAAAATATTAATAAATATAGATAAAAATAATAAAATATTAAATGGGTTAGAATGAGGATTCCAAAAATATCCCCGTTAGTTAAAACGGGTACTCGTGCGTTGAGTTGTAAGTTGAAAAGGGGAACAAGATACCCACTTGTGGATAATAATAACCCACAAGTAGGCACCTCCTCTTTACTCACGTGAAACAATACAGAGAACTCATTCTCTATGTGTGTTATTGTGTGTGTTCAAAGGCTTTGAAGAAGAAGAGCTCAAGAAAGGATCATCCAAGCTTGTAATCTGCTGTGATTCAAGATTAATTCAAGTCTCCATCTGCTGTCTTCATCTTCTCCATCTTGTTTTTGGTGAGTGTTCTTCCATTTCACCATGTTCTTGGTAGTTTGACCA